>JANTPZ010143463.1:0-27170 GCA_025593235.1 Vachellia pachyceras | reverse complement strand
ATCATAATTATTTAATTTTTATTTCTAATTAATTTAAGGAGATTTATTTTAAAATATGCTTTTAATTAATATTTTATTTTTAAAAATATATTTTTAAATATTTAATTAATTTTTATAATATATTTTTAATTACAATTATATAATTTTTAATTAATTTTATAATAATATAAATTGATTACAATATATTTTCATTTATTTTTATTTTATTACAAAATATTTATTAATTAAAATAATTTTTTCCTAAAGGGTATTAATGTAATAATAAAAAATGTGTAAGGGTATAGTTGTCTTAAAATTTGGCTCCCCTCCAAAAAACCCCAATTTGGAGGGGAGCCAAAATGGGGGTAATGGAGGGGGAGGGGAAGGTAAATTTTAGCTTCCCCCCCCTCCAAATTTGTAAACCAAATGAGGGAAGGGGATCATTTTCCCTTCCATTCCATCCCCTCCCCTCCAACCAAACACACCCTAATAATGGTCTGTAATCTTCTCCAAAAAGAGCGTTGTTTTTTTAGGGCAATGAATGAGAAAAAAGATTGAGATGTTGCCAATGTTAGTCATTAGGGAACTCACTTAAATGTTGATCATATTTGTATATCTGTAACGTGAAGTCAGTATACTAATGAACAACCTTTAATTCCTATACTTGAAGATATAAAAGGGCATATGTTATTGGCACACATTTGAAAAATTTTTCAACACGCATATACTGTTCAGGTTCTAGTATCTTGAGCTATTCTCATGGTTTAATCAATCTCATTGTCAATACCATGATTCTTTCTTTTTGAACTACTGGTTAAGCTTGGCAATTCTGATTTCTTGTCATGTCGACTGGATTTGCTAGCTTATAAGTTTGATGAATAGCATGGTCACACTGTAGTTCATGCTCATATTAAAGTTATAAGAGAATGTTGGTTTTCCGCAATTGTAAATTGTGTACCCCAGTTTTCTTGCATTGGCTGACTTACTGCATTTCTGTTGGTGTTTCTTTTTCTGAAGCTTACAAGAACCTTGCGTTTTAGTAGGTTATAAATGGACTGCTTGAAAGAGATGATTGGGAAACTGCCATAAAGATACCTATTGGTCTAATTCCTGCAGGTTTGTTTCTCATTTGATTTCTTGTCAGTCACACTTTATTTAACTGGACTTTAAATTAAATTCTGACAGAATTTACTCATTTGTTTTCTTGTTACTAATTGTTTGTATTCTCTGCCTCAGATGGCACTGCATCCAATGGAGTGGTTCTGCAATTAAGTTGGGGTTTATTTAGTAGAACAAGCTGTTATTTTAAATCTGATTTATAGAATAATTTCTCTTTCGGACTTTCTAGATTAAGCACTAAAATAAAGAATTGTGAAAGAATATAAAAGAGTATAGATTGAATTTCTTGTATTTTCCATGATCATGAAAGCTGTCTATATAGAGGGGTGAAGAGCTAGGCATTAATGCTTCTTAATGATAGAATGATAACCTATAATGACACAGATACTATGAGGGTTCTGGGAGAAATGGAAAGTAAAACTATCCAGATACTGATAGATAGTATTAATACTTGTGGCTCTGGGTGTTCAATTTTTCAATAACTGTGTGAATAAGTCGATAAATAGATTTTGTTGGTACCTGAGGAGGTTGTTGATCACTGTAAGTGGATAGTTTGGTTGCTGTGTGTGTGTTTTCAAACCAATTTCCTTCACAATACAAATTATTCAAGTCTCTCTTTTGACAAATTATTTTCTCGTTTATTTTTTATTTTTGGTTCTGAAAATGATTTATTCTTTGTAAAGGTACGGGAAATGGTGTGGCAAAATCTCTTCTTGATTCAGCTGGTGACCCTTGCACAGCTGTTCATGCTGCTCTTACCATTATACGAGGTTGCTGATCATTTCCATCTTGTGAACATGCTGCACCCTTATGAATTTTTTTAACCTTTTTTCATGTTGATAAAAAAGTATCTGCATATCATATCTACAGGCCACAAGCGATCACTAGATGTGGCTACAATCATGCAAGGGGAAACCCGATTTTTCAGTGTATTGATGCTTGCATGGGGTAAATAGTTTCATCATATATATCTAAAGACTTATTCGTCATGGACTCGAGGCAAATCCCTAGTTTTGACCATGATGTTTACACCATTGTTTGCTGTATCTTCTGAATATATTATTTTATTCTAGGGCTGTTGGCAGATGTTGACATTGAATCTGAAAAATATCGATGGATGGGGAGCTCTCGTTTCGATTTTTATGTTAGTAAGCTGTTATAATTTTGCCATGCCATGTTTATTAATAGTTTTGTTTGTCTTAATATCTTAGTTTTTTTTTTTGGGACAAATAGTATTATTGTGTTTTTGGAATATTTGAGAGAAGAATATATTTTTCATACAGATACAAATGATTATTTACACACTAGGGGATCAAACAAGATTATAAAACTTAACTACCGATAAATCCTAATGAATGCTAATAGTATGAACAAATATTTACAATAAATATAGAATATTCCCGCAGTCTCCCTCAAGTTGGATGTTAATGTTAATCATGTCGAACTTGCTTATGGAACTTTCAAAGGTAAGTTTGAGCTGTCCATTTGTTAAAAACATTTTGCAACTTGAAGATTGGTTGGCAAATAACTATCCAACTTGACATGCTTGGATCTTTCATGCTGAATTGGATTTAAGGCCATGCTATGCTTATAGCAGCCTTGTTTTAATAGTAGAGCTTTAGTGGTAACTGCACCGTGACTTGTATCTCATTCAAGAATTGTTTCAGCCACAACTCATACATTACCCATTGAGCCATTGCTCTCAACTTGGATTTAGTACTAGGCTTACATATGACCCTTTGTTTCTGACTTTTCCAAATAACTAGTTTTCTCCATATGATGGATCAGTAACTAGAGGTTGATCTTCAGTCAGGATAGTTCCCTCCAGCTTGCATCCATGTATACATCTCCAATTCTTTGTTCATGTTATAAAAGAATAATCCTCTAGCAAGAGTACCTTTTAGATACCTCAATTTTATTGGTTCCTTCCTTGTGTTTCTTTTTTGTCTCACATGTGTTGGCTAGCTAAACTTATTGCAAAAGCTATATTGAGTCTTGTGCCAGAGAGATAAATCATCCTACCAACCAAGTCTTTGATAACTTTCTTTAGCGACAACCTCTTAATTCTCATTGTCTTTGATATTATCGCTGAAGTTATCTGCTTGTCCTGAGTCCCCCTATTGTTCTTTTTATGCTTATTTTTCTTCTTTTTAGAGACCACAATATCTCATAATATCTATTCTTAATCCTAATTTTACTCTACCTCTTTCAATAAAATGACCCAAGTACTCTAATCACTCATTTATAAATTACTGAACAGTTTGATATCTGGGAATTGCTTATTTTATTCATAAAGGTGAATTGGATTTATAGACCCAATTCTAGGTTACAACATAATCCCTGGAATCAAGCCCATTAATACACGAGAATCATGCAAAGGAAATCATGCAATATTATATCTGCTATGATCCAGGCATGCAATCAGGTAAATACAGTAAATGTAAATGACAGAAAGACTAATTGGGCCTAAGGCCCATATCTTAACTTCAACACTCCCCCTCAAGCTGGTGAATAAATATCCTTCATTCCCAGCTTGTTTCTTAATTCCTCAAATATGGGTCTTGCAAGAGCCTTGGTGAAGAGGTCACCTACTTGTTGTCTTGACGGTACATGAGTTATTTCAATAATTCCTTCATCCTCCTTTTCTTTGATGAAGTGCTTGTCTACATCAACATGTTTAGTCCTCTCATGATGAATGGGGTTTCTGACCATAGCAATGGCTGAGTTGCTATCACTCCTTAGTCTTATTGGAGTATTTGGTGCATATCCTAGCTTTTTCAGTACCTTGATCATCCACATTCCCTCACAAACACCATGGACTATCGCACGTAGTTCTGCTTCAGCACTGCTTCTTGACACCACATATTGTTTCTTGCTTCTCCATGTCACAATATTTCCCCATACTGAGGTACAGTACCCTGAGGTTGATCTTCTATCTGGTAAGAACCCTGCATGGTCCGCATCTGTATATACCACTATTTCCCGGGAAGGTCCTTTGGCGAAATATAATCCACGCCCTGGTGTCATCTTAAGATATTGTAGAATTCTGTAGACTGCATCCATATGCTCCTTCATTAGTAAATCGACTCACCATGCCAACTGCGAAGCTTATGTCCGGGCATGTGTGAGATAAATATAGAAGCTTTCCCACTAGTTTCTTGTATCTTTCAGCATCCACAAGTACTGTCTTCTATTCCTTTATATCTGTTGTCTCTTCCTCCTTTATTCCACTGTTATCAAGCTTCATGCCTAATTCTATTGGTGTATTAGCCGGTCTGGCTCCTAGCATCCCTGTTTCTTTTAACAAGTCCAATGTATATTTCCGTTGAGAGACTATGATTCCATCATGAGATCGTGCCACCTCCATCCCTAGAAACTATCTAAGGCCTCCTAGGTCCTTCACTTCAAATTCCTTTTCTAGAGACCTCTTCAACTCTGTTATATATTCGTTCACGTCATCTCCCGTTAGGATTATATCATCTACATAGACGATGAGTATAGCAACTTTGCCATCGGAGTGTTTTACGAACAAAGTATGATCTGCCTGACTTTGTGAGAAACCCACCATGTTAACAACTCTAGTGAATCTTTTGAACCATGCTCTTGGAGATTGCTTCAGACCATATAGTGATTTATAGAGTCTGCAAGTCACCCCCGGAGTATATACCTCTTGCTCTAGGTCTCCATTCAAGAACGTGTTCTATGTCTAGTTGATGTAAAGGCCAATCCAGATTTGCTGCTAAAGACAGAAGTATTCTAATCGTATTGAGTTTGACAACCGGAGCAAATGTTTCTTGATAGTCAATTCCATATGTCTGAGAGTACCCTTTAGCCACCAATCTAGCCTTGTACTTGGTGATTGTACCATCAGGATTATACTTCTTGGTGAACACCCATTTGCATCCCACGGCCTTCTTACCAGTCGGTAGTTGGGTAATTTTCCAAGTCTGGTTTTTGCTAAGAGCTCTTAATTCTTCTGCAATGGCTCCTTTCCAATTTGGATCTTTGATTGCCTCTAAAAAATTGTTAGGCAATTGTTCATCTGCCAAATGAGTAATAAAGCTTCTCATAGCGGGTGACAATCTGTCATAAGAAACAAAATTGCTAATCGAGTGTTGAGTACATGATCTTACCCCCTTTCGTAGAGCAATGGGCCACCCAAGCTCATCAGTGCTTGGAGTTGAGATGGCTTCATGGGATGGTTCAACTCTAGAGGGTCTTCCATTCATCAGGTCTGCTTCGAGCTCATCTTCTCTAGATTCATCTATGTTTGCCTCCTCATCTCCTCGTTCTCTATCCCCTTTAGATTCTATCTCTGATCTGTCCAGATTTAATGGAGTTGGGTCCTCAGTCAAAGGTATACACATTGAAGGTGTCTGGTCATATGTTGGAGAGATGATGGGATCGGTGAGAGGTTGAGATAAGAGGTTGTGAGGATTTATCAGGAAACACCCATTCTTCTTCAATCCCCCCCTGAATGGGTAGTTTGGAGTAGTAAGGTTGAGTTTCATCAAAGGTGACATCCATGGTGACAAAGAATCATTTTAAAGTAGGAGAGTAACATAGGTAGCCAAGTTGGTTGGATGGGTATCCCAAAAAAAATGCACTTAAGGCCTCGTGGATCCAATTCCCCCCCTCCCCAGTATCATTGTGAACATAGGCGACACACCCAAAGACACGTTCAGGGATGTGAGTAAGAATATGAGAGTGAGGGTAGGTTTGGGAAAGGATTTGAAGTGTGGCGGAATGAAGGTGATTAATCAAGTGAGTGGCAGTAAGGATGGCTTCCCCCTAATAGAACTTAGGAACATTGTTTGCAAGCATTATGGCTCTAGTTACTTCGAGGATGTGACTATTTTTTCTTTCAGCTGTTCCATTTTGTCGAGGGGTGTTGACACAACTAGTTTGATGGATAATCCCATGTTGCTGGAGGTAATTTTGGAGATCGGAGCTTGTATATTCCCTCCCATTATCACTTCGAAGGACTTTAATTGGGACATTAAATTGGGCTTGAACCATTTTGTTAAAGGTTTTGAAAATGGCATTGAAATCAGATTTGTCCTTCATAAGATACACCCATGTAAAGCGTGTGTGGTCGTCGATTAGGGTGACGAACCACTTAGAGTGAGAGAGTGTGAGAATACGTGCTGGACCCCATATATCACTATGTACAAGGGAGAAAGGGTGGGAAAACACATGGGAATAAGGTTTGTAGCTGTTTTTCACATTTTTGGACAGTTTGCAGATTGCACAAGGAGGAAAGGATGTACTTTTATTTATGGAATTAGGGAACAATCTTGACATATATTTAAAGCTAGGATGTCCTAACCTATAGTGCCACAAGATTACATCTTTATTTGTAAACGGAGGATGGGAATCTGCTACCAAACTTGAAATATTTGTTGCTGATTGTTGCTCTGCACAGTAAAGACCCTCTAGAAACTTAGCCACGCCAATCGTCCTGCCCAACTCCAAGTCCTGAAAAATGCATTGAGAGGTAGAAAAATTAATATTGCAGCAACTAAATTTAGTGGCTTTACCCACAGAGATCAGATTGCATTGTAAATCTGGAGCATACAATACATTTGTGAGCACCATATTGTCAAAAAGACAAACTTTCATCCCTTGGACTTTCACGTACCTCCCATTAGCAACTCTTATGAACATGAGTTTGTCACACTTCTTAACATTATAAAGGAGCTTGGCATTACCAGTCATATGATCAGTGGCCCCTGAGTCTACAATCCATATGTGATCATGGTGAACATTAGTTTTGAGGGCTAAGACAGCGTTACCTGTGTAAGCAACATTTCCTGTAGGTACTAGCTCTTCTTTAGTGTCGTGTTTAGCTAATACTTTCTTCAGGAATTCTAGCTCTTCTCGGTTTAGCCTCCCCTCAGGTTCAGTTTTTGAATATGAAATTGTTGTATTGGCTCTTATCTCAGCCTTCACTCTCCCTTTGTGATTTTGTGGTTTACCATGTAACTTCCAGCAAGTCTCTTGTGTGTGTCCAGGTTTTTGGCAGTGGTCACACCATTTCTCCTTCCTTCTGCCATCACCAGAATAGTATCCTCTTGATGCAAAGGCATGTGCTTCACTTTCAGAACTATGTAGCTTAGGCACAGAGAGTGATTTCCTGCTTTCTTCTGCCTTAGCTATGAAGAACACCTCTCTAAGGCTGGGTAGTTTTTCCTGACTCATAATCCTCCCCCTTACTTCATCATATGAAGGTTGCAAGCCAAGGAGAAACGTATAAATACATTTTTCTTCCTTAATCTGCAATGCAGGTCCATTCCAGGACCTCATATTCATCTAGTTGTTGCCATAAGGTTATTAGTTTAGTCCAGTACTCAGTAATGTTTGATGTACCTTGTTTTAGTTGATCCAGCCGAGCCTCAATTTCCAAGATGGCTGCTCTGTTCTTGAGAGAAGCAAACTTGTCACGTGCTGCTTCCCACACATCCCGGGCTGACTTAAACAAGGTGAAGCTGGTGCTGATTTCGGTGGTCATGGAGTTTATTAGCCAGGACTGAACCATGGAATCTTCTGCTTCCCACGTACAGTATTTTGGGTCGGTTTCTGCTGGTTTCGTTACAGCACCGTTCAGGTACCCAAACTTGCCTTTTCCAGTGATGAAGAGACGGACACTCGATGCCCACTGCAGATAATTTTGGCCATTTAAACGATGAATAGTAATGGATGAGCTTCCAGTATCAGTGGGTGCTGCGAAACTTCCATTCTAGTTGATTGACGGCACTGACACATTGTTGGCCGAGAATGCTGAGTCACGTTGCCCGAGCCCATTGCGTCGCCCTCCATCGTCTCGCCGCCCATCGGCTCGTGCCGAGCCCATCGTGTCGACCTTCATCGTCTCGTTGACCTCCATCATCTGGTCGTCCACCATCGACTCGTCTGCTTCCATCAAGTCGTCGGTCTCCATCGTCCAGACCGAAGCCAAGTCCATCACATCGGCCCTCCTCGTCCAGACCTTGGCTGAAACGAATCATCGTTCTGATAACATGAACAGTTTGATATCAGGGAATTGCTTATTTTATTCATAGAGGTGAACTGGATTTATAGAACCCAATTCTAGGTTACATCATAATCCCTGGAATCAAGCCCATTAATACATGAGAATCATGCAAGGAAATCATGCAATATTATATCTGCTATGATCCAGGCATGCAATCAGGTAAATACAGTAAATGTAAATGACAGAAAGACTAATTGGGCCTAAGGCCCATATCTTAACTTCAACAATATCACAAGGCTAGGTCACATGTTGGTGGGGGGCTGTATGCTCTATATATTTGGGCAGAAAGGTTTGGGGGGTTAGCAGACATTATGTATTGTGGAGCAGAGACTCTACCCTCTTAAATGCTAGGGAAACAGTGAATGTGTCTAAGTTTTGCTTTATTTTTTTCTATTTTCCAGAAACTTGTAGCTATTCTAGCTTAGACTTGCACTCTGGCTAGATTTATCATCTTCTATTAATTTGTTTGAGCGCTAGATTTATCATCTTCTATTAATTTATTTGAGCAGTTGTCCCTATCAGTTTCCCTTGGGTAGGTCAGTATGTTTATTGTATGTCTTGATTAGTTCCCTTTTATTTCAAGGGTGATCCGTGTGAGTGGTGGCTTGAGGTGCAAATGAAACTTTTGCTCTTATTTATTGCCTTTCAGTTCAGATGTGTTAAGTATCTGTTTTGAAGTTTGTTTGTGATTCTTATACTTCTGCAATTTGTTTTCAAAATAATTGATTAAATTTATTTACTTGTTGTGTTTTTTTATTTGTTCTTATTTATTGTTTATTCTTCAAATTGTTTGTTCTAGGCTCTTAATCGAATTTTTCATTTGAGGCAATACGATGGACGTATTTGTTTCGTGCCTGCACTTGGGTTTGAAACTTATGGCGAGCCTATTAGTTACCCTGCCAAATCCACTAGTATTGACAGCAACAGGACTTCTACTGAAGTGAAATCTATACAGAGGTTCACGTATCGGGGGCCTGACACCAACTTGGAGAATTTGAATTGGAGAGTTATAAATGGACCCTTTATTTCTATGTGGATGAACAATGTACCTTGGAGTAGTGAACACGTGATGGCAGCACCTGAAGCACAGGTTGGTTGATGTGTCCACAATTTGTAAGTATAGCTTTTCATTTTTTGTGCCCATTTTTGCTCTTCCTGATTGTTGAAGGGGAATTAGTTGGACTGATTTGTTACAATTTGAATTCAGGTTTGCTCTATGAAGGTAATATATAAATAATTAACGAACACCATGATTCATGACACCTACTAGCATTTGTCTCAAGTCTTTCTTTTCTTTTCCTTTTTTTTTCAAATAATTTCACATCTTACTCTTTGGGAAAATTCTTTCTGAACGTGTTTTAAGTTGTGTTGAGAGGTGAAAGATGCGTTGTGTTAGTTATAGTAGCCAAGTTAAGTTATCTCAGAAGATTAGTTAGGAAGTTAGGGATTGCATGTATAGATATGAGCTGTGAAGACGTAATACTGATGGGCCTTGTCCCATTAATATGTACATCTTCAGGGGTAAAAAGAATTCAGACAGAAAGGGCAAATAGGGGAAGAATAACCGTTTGTTTGTTAGACCAGAGAAGAAATCTTAGAGAATGATGAATATAGGGAGTGGGGGAACTAGCCTCTCAAAAGCTATAGCTTGTGCTTGCACTAAGTGCCTTAGGAGGTACTAACTCCTCAAAAGCTAGCTTGAGCATGTGTGGTGCTTTTTTCGTTGGTTTCCTTTTTTCTCGGCTATAGGTATGCTTTTCTGCTAAGACTAGATTCTAGTTGTTGAAGGCCCAACACTATGAGATAACTTGTTGAAGGCCCCACACTATGAAGATTCATCCTGATTAGCATTGTCAGAACTTGTGGTTTGCCCCAGGAGAGGCTGTTTGGTTATGCTTGCAACGGTATCAGCAAAAATCACTAACCAAACGAATGTTTGGAAAGTTGTCTCCACGATCTTTTGGCCCCTACAAAGTTGTTAGACATATGGGTTCTGTTGCATATGAGCTTGAGATACCTTCAGATGGCATGATTCATCCCGTGTTCCATTTTTCACTCCTCCGTGGCATTTGGTCTTACACCGAGCTCTCTGCCTGCCTCTTTGCCGTTACCCGATGATATGGAACTGTTGTAACCCATTGTAAGGTGCTGCAGCATCACTGGACTCCCTCCAACACTCTCGAATTGCTTGTCCAATGGGAGAACAGACTGCTTGAGGACTCTACCGGGGAGGATTTCAATATCTTTAAATCTCAGTTCCCATCATTCCGACCTCTCACTTACATTTGTTGTGGAAAGCATTCAGCTCAAGTCGAGGAGAGTACGACCTAGTCAAATGATATTTGTTGTTTATTTAATAGCTGTTGTGTGTTTCCTTCTATTTTATTTTTATTAATTCTTCTTCGGTTGAACTTGAGATATTGTAGGTATCCCGTAGGTAGTGGGTGGTTATTCTTTTTCAGCATTTTATTTTCATTATTAAAAACGCTACTGTACTTCCCTTCTATTAATTGGCCTCGGGCCCCAGGGCAATAAAATCATCGAAGTATTACAGAGCACATACATCAAAAGTATCTGCAAGTGAGATCCTTGTGGCATTTTCGGTAGTCTGTCCTAGTTCATTTTTGTCCTTATTTCTCAGTTCTTATTTTTCTAGTGATTTCTTGAATCGGTGCGTATCAGAACGTCAAACGAAGGACTTGCAAGAACTGATTCAACGGATAGAGCAGGCTGGCAGATATTGTGTTTGTGGGGTCATTTGTAAGGTGATTTGAGAGAATATCAGACACCAACTCGCATCATGAAAATGGAGAATCCAAGGCGACTAGAAGTTGGAATGAACATGGCTATAGGACCGATTAGCGGTAATTTAACACTAAAATAAGCAATGCTATATATAGAACAAACAGGTAGAAACTAGGCTGTTCTGTTGTGACTGCAACACTATTCAGCAAAATGAGACCTTTCTGATGGTATCCCTAATATCTGAAAAAAGGAATTTCTCTATTGCTTCCATGATTTGATTTGTCCTGCGCTACATTTAAGATACATCTGAAAGTGCATCATTTCCTATAATCTGAGATATTTGTGTTTTTTAGAGGTATTTTTCTCACTCCTGTTTCATGTAAAATTTGGTGTATCCAGTTCTCAGATGGTTATGCGGACTTGATCATTATCAAGAACTGCCCAAGATTACATTTACTGTCAGTGATGTCTGAGATGAGCAATGGAGGCCATGTGAGATCTCCGTATGTCATGTACCTTAAGGTGATATCACAAACGTTGATTACTTTCATGGCCGCGGCTATGAGCTTTCAGATTCATGTGATTTCTTTCATTGCATAATTGTTTAACAGAATGTGATTTCAAGAAAATGCAGGTCAAAGCTTTGCTCTTAGAACCTGGACAACGCATGGAGGAGCAAGAGAAGGGAGGGATCATTGACGTAGATGGCGAGGTTCTGGCAAGGGGGAAAGGAACTTACCAGTGTGATAGAAAGACTTTGATGACGTACGATCAACTTCAAGTGATTGTGGATCAAGGTTTAGCTACTCTCTTTGCCCCTTTATAAACAGCTTAGTTCCTTGGGTTCTTTTATTTTTTATTTTTTTGGGGGGGGGGGGTCGGGAGTATAAAACTAGACTGTGTTGTGTAACTTAAATATTGCAATTGCCAATATTTTCTTCTGACATTACTTTGATTATTTTCAATTTATTATCGGTAACTAGATAAGATTTCCATGAGTGATGATTAATACTCTCTCTCCAATCCATAATTTAGTTAAATAATCTTCACTTTATTTCCTGATGACTTGCTTAATTCAAAGACTCTTGTTTCACCTTCTCCTCAGATCTTTCTTATTGATGGTAAAAAAAAGATCTCATTGATTTCATATAAAAAAAAGAATTAAACAATTCTTCTCAATTAAAATGAAATAAGGGCAATACGTAGATTACATGTCAAACGTAAGTGATGAATTATACATTGGTTGAAATTTACAATTTATGATTCACCGTTATTAGTGTCATGCAGTAGGCACAACGTGAAAGAGAGGAATATCAAATTAAGCTCATGAATTTACCTCTCTTCTAGATCTCAGATCTTTCACCGCTGGGTTCTTACAATTTACCTCTTCTTTGACATCTTGATTTATCTTCCCTTTTGGTTTTGTATTGTATTTTGTTAAATCATTGGTAGTTGTAATGAAATTGAAACCTTGTACAATAATGCTCTTCTATCAATGGGTTTTATTTTTAACTTTTTGGTTTTGCTCCATCTTTCAATCTGGCTGTGCTTAAATATGACAATGTTGTTCAAATAAAGAATAATTAGTTAATGTTCAAAAATACTCATGAGCTTTTACCCAAAGTATATTTAGCATCATATGCTATTTTGAACTGCAAAAGCATTTATAAAGATTAGATAATGAAAGCGACAATATCAATGCCATATGAAAAACGTTTTTCTCAGAAATTTTTTGTATTAAATAAGCATGCATATGGTCTTTTTCCTATAAAGGAGTACATGACTTTCAAATAGAGATTCAAACCACTTGATTTCGATCTTTTAGAATTAGTTATGATTTTCTAAAATTAACCAAAATTTTAAGGTTACCAAATGAAGAATAACTTGAGAAAAGTTTTAAAATTTCACTTAGTTTACTAATGCTAGACTTTGGAAGACATTCAAGCTGTCTTTATCTCCTTTACTCATTTAAAGTACTCTGAAAGAGGAGTTATAAGGGGAAGGAAAGTTTAGTTTCCTATGTTATAATGCATGCATATGAGTAGTTTATAATATGTATTGAATTATAATTGTACATACGCATTGATATTTGCGAAGAGCATACAAGGTCAAGGAACCAAGAGGAGGTTGAGTGTAAGGAAAGTCAAGTAAAAGGTAGCAAAGTTACTAGTCGAGTTCTAATTGATGTTTGGCTAATTTGCTAGAAAACCATAATTTGAATTAAAAGAAGTGCTTCTAGCATCTTACTGCACACGCACACCATGTTTCGCGGGTTCAGGGGAAACGTGTTCCTTTTTCAATCTAAACAAGCTCGATCATAATAAATAATAGATAATCACATTTTCAATCTTATTCACATATCAACGAGAATTAAAACAAATGCAGCTATCACGACTCAAAGAAAATTAAATAGGTTCATGATCAAACTTTAATACAATCATCGGTATCATCATCATGGGAGTTAAAAAAACGACTTTATAAAATCTAAGATGTGCGGGAATCCAAATGGCATGAGCTATTAAGCAGAAATTTCCAGCACGACGGAGGGAAAGTACAGAAATTATAAAATGCTTTGGTTTTGAATTCCGATAAATAGACGCTTTGGTGAGGTGTCATCTTTATACTCATGCATGCATTCTTGATGAGATGATACTCTGTTTCCCTTAAAACGTGGCTTCAACATAGTCTCTCTTGTTCTCTAGACTCTTTCTCCCTTTCACATTTGGTCATCTATTATTACTTGATCGTTCAATCAAGATTGCCAGAGCGGAAGCTTCTTTTTCTCATCTTGTTTCATCTGCCACCATTTGTTCTTTGATCTTTAACTAATTTGGGATGGTATGTAATGTCCTGCATTTTTTTCCTTGTCTTCTTAAATTTGTGATGCTCCTTGTAGTAAAAAGAAATTGTGATTCTACATTCGCTGCCTTTGGCATTCACACTCATCCTTACCCATGAAGAACATGCAATTTTATGGGGAACTAATATTCGAAATTCTTAAGCAAATAAAGAGTTTTATCTTCAGGGTGAAATTAAGGTGTTTGGATCTGATTGATAAAACGGTCAGAAAGTTGTTTATCTGCTGGATCTGCTTTTCAGTTATTTCGTTCCTTTCAATGTTTTGAACATCTGTGACTTCTTTTCCTTTTCTTCATGCAGACAAAATTCATTGCTTCTACCTTTGTTTTCTATTTTAAATGTTTATGGTTCATGGGGATATTTTAATTTTGATGGATGCGATATTTTTGGAAGTGTCAAAAAGAGCAATATATTTTAACTGACCTGTTGGCTCAAGCATTCTCACTCCATGCATGAGCAGATTTACTATACTCATTCGGGATAAACGTACGTTATCCAGCGTGATGGTCTGGCTCCACAAATAGAAGGAAATTGTGTGAAGTTCCTTCTGTTCAGCACTGAGGCCTAAAGGTATAGTTTACTGCTCCTTTGTAGTGCAAAGAGACCAGGGGTAGGAATAATTTCCCTTCTAGCATTCATTCATGTATCTGGGGCCATGGGCATTCTTTTGCCATACATACATGCGTTCATGCATCCATACATCCATGCATTCATACATACTTCTGTACTTTAGATTGGTAAATTTGTTGGTATTGACAAATTATGTAGCACTCATTTGGATTTTCCCCTCTTGTTGCATTTTTCAGATTACTTCACATGCTTCACATTTGATTGAAAATACGTTCTAATATTTTCTATTACAGAGATTTATTTTTATGTGACTGAATAGAAGATTGAGTTCTCCATGAAGTTATCCAAATCATGGAGGTTTCTGCCGAGAAAAAAGAGGGGTTTATCTGATTGGGTCTGTCTGCTTATACTCAAATCATTGGGATCCACTTTCCATTTCAGTGCCCCTTTTTTTAACGTGACATATTTTAATGTGTATTTTGTTGGAGCAGGGAATATCTTTTTTGAAGATAAAACAAATGCCTTTTACAGCAGTTGCATGTACAGTTATTATGTTGTTCATTTTTTATAGAACTACAAGCTATCAGTATCATGAAACAGAGGTATGGCACCACAAGAATTCTATCAAGTTTTAAATATATTATATAAATTCCTACTGCAATATCATAGTTTTTGAATAAAAAAATTGTATTTTATTTGAAAGTTTTATTGACAAATTACCTCACCATAGAAACTAATTTGGTTTTTACCCTCCATCTGCAAGTATGGAGTATAATAAATTAAGAACGCGTTTTTTGGGCAACAATGACAAGTGTTTATTTTTGTGTTGAAAGAGATAATTATGTGCTTTCTTCTTTCTTTGCTACCTACATGTTCAGATTGACAAAAAACGGAGTATCTGGGAAGGAGAAGAGGTAAATAATCTTATGTTAGCTTAACTGGCCATGTGATTTTTTTTTACTATCTTTCTTTCCTTTTTTCCACTTCTCTTTCTATTTGAAGAAGTACCCAACAAATTCGATTAATTTGAGATAGTAACTGCTTTAAACCTTCTTGTTGCTGGTGTTACTTGTGATGCCCTTCATGTAGGGAATTCCTGAAAGTTCTGGGAAATTAAAAGGCTTGCCATTCGGTATAATACACGCCACTTCAGATTTTGAGTTAAAACCTTTATGGTCTAGAAGGAGTCCAAATTCAAAGGTAGCATTTTTTTTTTGAGTTGTTCTTTGTAACAGTTTAGTCCTATAGAAAGGATAGATCATGGGTCGAATATTGAGTGGCCATGCCAACAATCGTCTATAGAACTGTCACTAGAGCTATTATAATGATTTTCTTTTGTGAACCGGACGAAATTTCAGGTTCCAGTTTACTCCAACCGTAACTTACTAGCAATTCCTGTTGGTACGAGACAAAAGGATAATGTCAATAACATGGTGCTAAAGGTATTTTTGACTATTCATTAGATAATCAAATCTATTATAATCAATATTCTGATGATAATTTCATTAATTTCAGTTTCTTCCACATAACTTTACAATAATGTTGTTCCATTATGATGGCAATGTTGATGGATGGCGGGATCTTGACTGGTGTGGCGAGGCCATACACATTGTTGCTCAGTACCAAACAAAATGGTAAGGATAGACTGGTCAATGGTGGCTGCAATTTTCAGTTTGTGAAACCTTGTTTTATGATTTCTTTGGCCAATGAGAATAGATCGCTCCAATTTGTTAAAGGAAGGAGGTGATAGAGCATATTAGTTCTTACTCTGGACACAGTTTTATCAAGATTAAAAGTCTCTTTTTAGACTCAAATGTGACATTTAGGTTTCTTGTAGGGAATAAAATCAAACTCGATATTTTTTTCCTTTCCCACATTGGGAAGCATGTCTGTTAAAATTACAACGACTCAGTGAAACTCTGGCAGTATTATCGTTGTTGATGATGAATATTGTTCGGTCTAAATAGCACCACCATGTGTCTCTCACTTTCGCTGCATTTATTCTACTCTGTCCCCATCTAAATTTTCGCTCTAGTTCATATTATTGGACTATTGGTCCTCCAATTTTAGTAGCCCAAGATGTCTAACTTTAGGTTCACAACACAAACACTTTTTTAATGTGAACATTCTTTTGAATAATGCATTTGTATTTCTCAAGTCATAGATATTGATTTATGTATTTTATGCCAGGTGGTTTGCAAAAAGATTTCTACATCCTGATGTTGTTTATATTTATGATTATATATTTATTTGGGATGAGGATTTGGGGGTTGAACACTTTTCTCCATCAAGGTATGCCAATTTCTACATTCAAGTATATAATATGTTTATTATTATAATAAAAAAATGTTTTACTAATGCTCTACATTCAAGCCTGCTGCAGAATGCTATTTGTAGTAATTTGTTGTTTTATATTCTCTGCACCTTAAGTTTGTCCAAGCTTGAACCAGCTTAAAAATCTACTCTTTAATTGGACCTTGTACTGATTAAAGTACGAAAAGAATCAAATATAGCATTCTTCATATTCAAAATTGCAGATACATCGAAATTGTAAAACAAGAAGGACTGCAAATATCCCAACCAGCTCTTGACCCAAATTCAGTAGAGATACATCACAGAATTACTGTTCGTGCTAGAAACAAGAAATTTCATAGGTAACTTCTTGATAGAGAATGCTGATACAAACCTTAACATCAGTGCTTCTCATACTCACATTGCATGATTTAATGCATGCAGACGGGTTTATGGACGCCAGGCAAAGATGAGATGTTCAGATGCAAGTCAAGGGCCACCTTGCACCGGGTAACTCTTATTCCCTTTGAACCTGATGGAGCAGTGTAATTGTTTAGAAGTCATTCTTGATGGATCTTGTTCTTCTGATAGTGTGTTAGCGTCAAAATGCCAGTGGAGATCCCGGTATCTGCTGGCTTATATGATGTTTGATAAAGCCTGAAATCAGGGAAACCTAATTGAGTATCAATTTACATGAGACAACAACTTCTATTTTATAACAATAGCGAAAGTGACTACTTTTTTTTTTCACAAAATGTAACAAAGAAAAACAATTAAAAACAGAAAAAAATTAAAGAAATCACAGGTATGCTAGCTTTATTCAACACGTTAACGGAATTTGTCTCTATCCTCCTCACTTTCTTTGCAACTCTAGTTATTCCATTGTGCATATTGGGGCTATTGTGGCACATTAAGGCAAGTATCGTAAACTGAAGCTAACCAAATAGCAGATTTAGACTCATTGGCCTTATGATTTAGACTCATACTGGGGGTATTGGTTTATATTATTGTTCGTAAAAGCACAATATGAAGGGAGTGTTAATACAAGTTTTGAGAGTGAAATGTTCAACACGTTAAACCTTTAAGCAACATATGACTTTTTGAAAATACAACTGCCGGAATGCAAGAATTGGGACCTTCACAGATTTTACATTGTCTGCACCCAGTCCTCTTTGTTCTCCTTACTTTCAAATGATTCAAACAAACAGAAAGGAAAATTCATCAGATCTCCTGAATCTATCTGTCAATAATGATAAATCTTGACATGATCTTTAATAATAATGTTATTTGTAAGCCATGTTATCACATTGCAAACCATGCTTATGTTCAATAAAGAAAAATAGTCTGTTTCCATTTGATATGCAAAGGAATTGTGGTACAGATCTTGTGTGATCATGTTACAAATACAGAACCTTCTGTACATATTCTATAGGTTTGTGGAAGGCATGGCTCCTGTTTTCTCACAGTCTGCCTGGTATTGTACTTGGCATCTTATACAGGTAATATCATTTACACGGTTCGCATGAATTCTGGATATTCTATCAGGAGTGAAGCCTGATCTTTGTCCTCATAATTTAGTAATTCTCGCATCAACATTGTGTTATATACTATTACATCTAGTATTTAACATACTAACTAGCTGGGGATTCGATTTCATTCTAAATGTAAGATTCCAATCCACTTTGTCTCTCAAATTTAAAATGTTTTCCTCAAAATATCCTATTGATTCTACACATGAAGGGGTTTCCATCTAAGGGTAATAATGATGAAAGAGGGTACTTGATGGAACTCAAGGCCACTTAGTATTGTTAAGCCGATAATGAAGTTCAGTCGGTACAATATTCCCCATATATGAGGTAAGGAAAAGGAAAATAGGCGAAAATGACTAATTGATAGTGACCCTATGCAACAGAAATAGCAATGCAAAAAAAAAAAAAAACAGTAAACAGCTCCCCTGACTTTTGAGAGGCCAGAGCTCTCCTTCAGCTACAGTTCACTCCTTGTCTGCTTCCTCTAGGCACGCAACCCTAGATAACTGAACCAAACCACCCTCTTGGACCTTGTTGGGCTGGGCTTCAGTAGCAAAGCCCATATCATACTGCTACAGGGCAAGTCCAGGTTTAGGCGCCTTTCTTTTATACACGTCCTTCCTTTTTGTTGGTTTCATCATTCGCCCCCTCTACAAGGTTGACCTTGTCCTCAAGGGGAAAGTTTGGGAATTGGTTCTTGATTGCTGCCATGTCCTCCCAAGTGTTTTAACAATCAGGTAGATTGCTCCATTTGATAAGAACTTGGATGCTTCCGTCAGTCATCTTCCTCACCTTAATAACATCTTGAGGTTGTACTTGTAACTCATTCCTCGGTATGGGTAGAGGCTGAACTGCTTTAGTAGGAAAAACTGATTTCTTGAGTTGTGAAACATGAAAAACTGGGTGATTTATGGCTGCTGTAGGTAATTTGAGCTTGTAAACAACCTTCCCAATCTTCTGAACAACCTCATAAGGTCCATAATACCGGGGTACAAGCTGCTGCTTAGCCAAATTTTTCATTTTATAGGGATTGATCTACAAATAAACCTTATCACCCACCCCAAGTTTCACATCTCTTCTCTTCTTACTGCTGCATTTTCGATTGAGCCTGCTCCAAGTGGGATTTCAGAAGGTGCAACACCTCATTTCTCTCTCTTAGTTGCTGATTCACCTGCCCCACCACAAAATAATCGTCCTGCCACTTGGAAAATAGTCGGTGGGTCCCTGCTATATAAGGCCTTAAATGGAGTAGTATTAATTGACCTGTTATAAGAGGTATTAAACCAAAATTCGGCCCACGGAAGTAGTTTAACCCATTTCTTTGGACACTCTCCAGTAAAACATCTCAAATAAGTCTCCAAACTCTTATTCACCACCTCCTTTTGTCCATTGGTTTGGGGATGATAGCCCGAGCTGTATTTTAAAATGGTCCCTGATAGAGTGAATAGCTCCTGCCAAAACTGACTAATGAATATCCTATCACGGTTTGAGATAATGGACTTGGGAAACCCATGTAGCTTGATTATCTTCTTAGTAAAAACCTCAGCTACCTCCCTAGCTGTGAAAGGATATGACAGGGACACAAAATGGGCATATTTAGTGAGCCAGTCTACCACAACCATCACTGTATCAAATCTATTCGATTTTGGTAAACCGACAATAAGATCCATGTTGATATCCTCCCAAACTTGGGAAGGAATGGGGAGTGGCTGCAACAACCCAGCAAGACTCAAGGCTTCATATTTGTTTCTCTAGCAAGTTTCACATTTCAATACACGTTCTTGCTCATCCTTCTTTATTTCCTCCTAATAAATAATCTTTTATTGGTGCGTAGGTACCTTGAATGTCCCCCTGTGGGAGAATTATGGAATTCGGTAATTAGGGCAGCAATTTTTTATGACTGTTTGGGTAAAACCAGCTTGCCTTGGTATAGAAGACACCTGTTGTTTAATGAATAGCCCACTGGTACTTCTTTCCCAAGAAGGATCCGCTGCCTCAATTCATTCAGGTCATCCTGAGTTATTTCAGTTTCAAACTCCTCCACACCACTATATTGCCATATGGAAACAACATTTAAGGTAATATACGATTGTCCCTCCGTGAGAGTGCATCAGCAGCTCTGTTTTCTCTTCCCGATTTGTACTGTATATTAAATTTATAGCCAATGAGTTTAGAGACCCATCCTTCTAATCTGGAGCAATGATTCTCTGTTCAGTAAATGCTTGAGAGCTTTTTGGTCTGTTCGAATAGTAAATGGCTTCACAGCTAAATAATGCTGCCACTTCTTAACAGCTAGGACAATTCTGATTAGCTCTTTTTCATAAACTGATCCCTTTTATGCTCATTCCGAATGTCGTTGACTGAAATAAGCTATGGCCTTCCCTTGTTGCATTAACAAAGCCCTACTCCTGTGCCACAAGCATCTGCTTCAATCACAAAGGGAAGCTGAAAATTTGGCATGGCTAAAGCACGTGCAGTAACCATGGCAGCCTTTAGCTTCTCAAAAGCAAGTTGAGCCCTCTCGCTCCACTGGAACACATTCTTCTTCAACAGCTCAGTGGCTGCAATCTTCTCGTAGTCCTTGATAAATTTCAGGTAATAATCTGTGAGGCCTAGAAACTCCCTCAAGCTCTTAATATCCTTGGGCTAAGGCCACCTAACCATAGCCTCAATCTTGGTTGCACACCAATTCATGAGAGGATATTATGTGACCAAGGTACTCTAGTTTTTGCTGACCAAAGCTACATTTTATTGGATTAATCACCAATTCATGTTGATGTAAGGTCTCCAACACTTTCTGTAAAAGCTCCAGGAGAGATGCCTTATCCTTGCTGTGCACCAATATGTTACCGAAGAAAACTAGAATGAAATTCCTCAAATAGTCTCTAAAAATATCATTCATCAATGACTGGAACGTAGACAGGGTGTTAGGGAGCCCAAAGGGCATGACTAAAAACTCATAGTTCCCGTCATGCGTTCTGAAAGATGTCTTATGCCCATCCCCAAGTTTTATGCGAATACAATGATATCCAGAGTTTATATCAAACTTAGAAAAAATTGTTGCTCCAGCCAATTCATCTAATAACTCATCAATAGCAAGATGGGGTACTTATCTAGTGTATCTTGTTTAGTGCTCCGGTAGTCAACACAAAATCTCCAGCTGCCATCTTTTTTCTTTACAAGGAGGATCGGGCTGGAATAGGGACTGTGGCCGGGTTTTATAATGCCTGCATGAATCATCTCCTTCAGTAACCTTTCAATTTTTTATTTATGTCCATACGCGTACCGATAAGGCCGAACATTTGGGGGCTGTGCATCTTCCTTGGTCAGAATTGCATGATCACGTGCTCTATGTGGAGGGAGGCCTCTCACCTGCACCCACATCTTTATACTGCTCCAGTAAATGCTGCACCTCTGGTAATACAGTTTCTGCACAACACTCTTCATTCACTTGATTGGCTTCCACGCTATCAATTAAAATCACTACTGGTGTGCCCAACAACTCCTATCTCACCTTCATAGTTTTGTGTCCTGAGAAACCCCGTACCGTCGACTGTGACAGCTCCATAGCAGCCACCACCTTCTTATCTTCAAGTTCTGCAAAATCTTCCTTGCCTATCTCCTCCCCATCAGCGTCATTACTCATTATTAGTCGCAAGGACTTCCCTTTGCATTTGTGGTTGAGGCTGTATTTTTCTTCACACTTGAGACATAAACACAGCTCCCTTCTCCTATTAATCTCAGCTCTAGGGAAACGCCGAGACCTCCGCGTACTGCTGCTCTCAGCATGTGAAGGCGGCTTGGAAGTGGGTGTTTTAGTATATGCTCTTCTCGCTACTTCTGATGGTTTACTCTCCAGGGGTGCATGATTTGTCGTGTTAGAATAAAATGGTTCCGGGTTTTCTGGCAACCCCGAGAGCTTTGGTATGTGGGCACTCCAAATCAGAGCCCCATGTTTATGACTTCGGGTCCTCTTCTCTTCCATCTTTCGTAGAGTCAAATTCCTCCCTTTCTCCTGATATGGGCGCTTGTGGTTATTATCCATTAATTCCTTGAGTGACTTGGGCTTCATCAATCGAACATCTGCCTTCACCTCACCTTTAAGACCGTTTAAAAACTTACCCATGAGCAACTCCTCTGGTATGTCGGGTAAAGTCGCCGAGAGGATCTCAAACTACTCCCTGAATTCCATCACCGACGCCGTTTGCCTCAACCCCGCAATGTGCTCATAATTATCACCATCTTGATGGCAAAGGAACCATTCGATAACTGCCTTCTTGAACGCTCTCCAATCCCTAATGGGTGCTTGTACCTCTGTCCATTAAATACCAGCTTACGACACGTCCTTCCAACCCAACTACTGCAGCATCGTGATTTTCTGTCTCCGACACCCTACTCATTAAGAAATATCTCTCTATTCTACAAGTCCAACCCAAGGGATCATCCCCATCAAATAAGGGCATCTCCAGCTTGCGATATTTCTGGCCCTCATTTTCCTGACCTCCACCGTGCCCTGTCCTTTGGCCTCTCCCCTTGTTTCGAGGATGACAGTCTCTACCCAGCGTCCCTCACCATTTTTGGGACCGTCACCGGTCTCTGGAAGAGGTGGGTTACCTTCTGGTAGAACGAGACTGGTTTTGGAGTAGAGTCAGCATAGTAGCATTTTGCTCTTGCAGCTGTACCAAGACTTGTTGCATTGTGGCACGTTCATCCTTCGCCTCAACATTCGCCCGCTGCAACTCCACACTGGCCCACTATAGCTCTCCCACTGTTCTTTCCAACACTTCCCTCCATTCGCGTATTCAACCTGCCCCACGGGATGACCGCTTTGATACCAAATATGATGAACTCAAGGCCATGCATTGTTAAGCCAATAATGAAGTTCAGTCAGTACAATATTCCCCTTCTATGAGATAAGGAAGAGGAAGATTGGCAAAAATGACTAACTGATAGTGACCTTATGCAATAGAACTAGCAATGCAGAAAAAAATCAATAAACATGTCCCCCCGACTTTCGAGAGACCAGAGCTCTCTCCTTCAGCTACAGTTCACTCCTTGTCTGATTCCTCTAGGCATGCAACCCTAGATAACTGAACCAAACCAGCCTCTCAGACCATGCTACGCTGGGCTTCAGTAGTAAGGTCCATATCACACTGCTGCTGGGTATGTCCAGGTTTTGGCCCCCTTTCTTTTATAAACCCGTCATTCCTTTATGTTGGTCTCATCAGTACTTTGAAAAAACCGACCTAAATTTATTGCAAATGACTAACTTAACATATTTTCTCAATCTATTTAAATTAAGGAGTCAAGGTAATACTATGTATAGCAAGGCATTGATTGATGGCTTCCACATGCATCTGTTTTTGTGTTATGGGACCTTTTTTTTAGTTTCCTGTTCTTATTTTGCTGACTCATCATCATGATATTCATAATTTTGTTGTTGTTATTGTTGTTGTTGTCTATTTTGTCTTCAGAATGACCTTGTCCACGGATGGGGGATGGATATGAAACTAGGATATTGTGCACAGGTAAGGTGTTTTCTTGCTTGCTTAATTAGTGTCTCCATCTTGAGCCCCTTATGGGTAGACTATTTTCTATATGTTTCCCACGTGACATGCACTTTTGTGTTTTTTTTTTTGCTCTTACTTCCCATAAAGTTTGCAACAATCTTTGTTCTCATGCATAAGCTGAAATTTTTTTTAGTTCAATTTCTAATATCATATTGGATGATAATGAGTAAATACCGCTGGCTCCTTTTTCAAGGGGCATGTCAAGTTGGAATTCATCATGGATTCCATCAGTTGCATACACTGCCTGCTATCAGTTTGCTTTCCCCTCCTATTCTTTAAGCTTCATTACTGGATGGCAAGTATTGATGAAATAAGCATTTATGTTTCAGGGGGATCGAACTATAAATGTTGGAGTTGTTGATAGGGAATACATTGTTCATAAGGGAATACAAACTTTGGGTGGAAGTGGTCGTGTGAAGACCAAGGTATTTTTTTCTCCCTTTTCACCATATGTTTGAACTGATCTTATATTCATTGCCTTTCTTATTATGATCAACTAACATGGTCATTATTTTTCTTCAACAATAGTAGGCATTTCAATTTTCAATCCCTCCTACATTATGTTTGCTAGTATAAAATAAGTGAAAGAACATTGATTCCTTGAATTCAAGATATTATGGAATTCAGTGAACCACCCAGTTATCGTCTGGCTTCTTGGAAGGAGGCACTGTAGTTTTCATGTTGCATCATCTAAGAATTCACTTATCTCCTTACTGTTTGTTTTCTTGTCAAGTACGTACATATCTTTAGTGAAGTGTTATTTCAAGCTTCTTTGTTTGTGGAAAATTGCATGAAATTGGTACAAGTTTATTCTTTTTCAAGTCTGTGTTTATTCTTGTATTAATGAATATCGTTCAGTGAGCATACTTTTCACAAATTCTTCAAGGGAACTTCATTGCTTCTTGCAACATTAATCATTACTTTCTATTTGAGCTTTCAAATCACAAGCTAGTTAAGATATGGTTTTGAATGTCGTTTGAGATGGATGTCGTGTAAATCCTACTTCAATCTTTCAAATACTCACTCGGGTTTGGTTTTCTTTCCGAATCAGAGGCGTAGAGCTACTGCTGGTGATATGAGAATTGAGGTGAGGCGGTCATGCTTATATGGTTGCTTAGTTTGAATATTTTAATGAAGCCTCAGAAACTTAATTTATTCCATGGACTGAGCAGATCAGAAGGCAGTCGACGCAGGAACTTGAAATATTCAAAAAGCGATGGAATGAAGCTGTAGCTGTGGACAAAACCTGGGTTGATCCTTATAGAGCCAGGAATGACTCATACGACACCGGGTTAAGCCATGAGAGGCTTTCTTAAACCTTCTCCTGACAAAGTAGCATTAATCCCGTTTGTAGGCACAATAATAAATTCATTCTGTTTGGATAACTAAAATCACAATCCCTCTGCATATCCCTTTTCATGTGTTTGTGTGATTTTGCAAGAAATAAATGAGTTTCTGTTTTGTCAACTCGGCGTAATATAAGATGTGAAAACATTTACCATCTCTTTGTCGTGATTTTGCGATCACGGTTCCTGAACGATTCGAAATTGCTTGTAATCTGCATGTAAATGTGATTACACCATTCAAGTTTTTGTTTTGGTAAAAAAAATGGGACTATCTGCCCATTCCAATCTTATTCCTCACCAGCACAATCTATACAAAAACTCCCAAAGGAGGAGAACCAAAAGTAACCATCATTGCTACCTACCAAACTAGAATTAGCCATCGAGTCTGCTACAAAATTGGCCCTCTCTCAGGGTTTGTGAGAAGCATACCTGCATGTTACTTTCACTTTTGCTTCATCCCAAAACCACGAATCCAGCTCCCATCATTCCTTCTCAGGGAGCCTTCCACAACCAGCCAACCCCAGGCACTCCTTGGCCGATCCATCAAAGAAGAATATGAAGGAAAATTACAGGCTTAATGGGATAATCTTTTCCCTGAGCATTTTTGCTATTTATTTAGAATATGCAATGTACGGTTTAGCCACTTGTATGCATAAAAGAATATTCTAGACTAACACATACAAAAAGAAATATTATGAACAATAATAAATAATCAGAGGTAAAACACTGTCGTTTATAATAATATATATCTTTAACACCGTTCTTTTGCTTTGACCTCTTCTCAGGCTTGCAAGAACAACTGCAATTCAAGGCTTGTCTCTCAAAAAACAGAACCTCGAATATGAAAGCGGTTTTGTGAAGCAATTGGCCAATTGAAACTCCGTGGGAACAAACTGAATAGATAGCCTATTCTCCAATACTTGATGATTTTCCCTGTCGCTATGTATAAAAAATTACTAGAATTAAACTCCTGTAGTGCAGTGAGTTAACCCTAGGTATTTCATTTTTTGTTCTTTGCTACTAACCAACTAACCTGATACTTAAATTATGCAAATTATCTTGGTTGTGAGATTGATTGATTGAATGATTTAGCTACCTATATTTTTATGGATTTTAGTGTTTATTTGCAACTTACGAAATGAATTCTAAGATGAAAATGTGTCAAGTCTGATATATATTATTAGTATTGATGATGTCAAATATAAAAAAGCAAAATATTTTATAATGTATATCAACTTACTACTATATTTAATATACATTCTTTTTATGTAGTTTGGTCAAAGAAAGGAAAGAAGCAGTTAAGTTGAATTATAGAGAATGATCAAGAAGAAGATAAATTGAAGGAAGATCTTGTAAGATAAAATGGAAATATCAAGATTCAAGTTTTAAATTTGAATTGGAGGATGATGTGGTTAAATAACTCATTTTGAAGGTTAAAATGTTTCAAATAGATGTTATATATGATATATTATATTGAGTTACCCTTCATCTTGTTGATACCTTGTTTTGATGATAACAAAAACCTCAATTTATGGCAGAAATTGGAATCTGGAATAGTGTTTTTGAAAATGTCAGAAGAGTTTTGAAACTCGAGTCACAGGTTTTGCAAACTCAAGTCCTAACTAATTCTCAAAACTAGATATTGAAACTGGAAGTTTTTGAAAAGAAGTTTTGTGATTCAGTTCAAGAACTTGAGTCCTAAATTCTCAAAACTTGAAGTTCCATAACGTGCAAACAAAACTGGAAGTCAAAACTTGAGGTTCTAACTTCGAGTTTTCTCATCACGTTATAGAACTCGAGTTCCAGGTTTTTCAGAACTCAAGTTCCATAACTGTCACTCAAAACTTGATTTCAAAACTGGAAGTTCTTCCTGGAAGTTTTCACACAACTCGAGTCCTTCATTTTGGAAACTCGAGTTCCATACCATGCAAAATATTCTTAGTTCAAAAACTTGTTTTTGAAACTCGAGTTCTCACTGGAAGTTTTCACCAACTCGAGTTCTTGTTTTTCCAAACTCGAGTCTCGAAGTCCTTTTCATCTAAACAGTTTTAGAACTCGAGTCTTCACTTTCATAACCTGAAGTTTTACAACTAGACTCTAAAACCTGAAGTCAAAACCTGAAGTTTTG
>JANTPZ010143461.1:0-12588 GCA_025593235.1 Vachellia pachyceras | reverse complement strand
ACTTGGATGATATAGTGGATTGAAAATCTCAGAGGTGCTCTGGGGACTGGATGTAGGTCAGAGAGGGCCGAACCAGGATAAATCGTTGTGTGCTTTCTGCTCTTTCATCTTCATTAACCTATATTGTTTTCCAAGCATGCAATCAGTTTTCAACATCCAATATTTTGATTAACTTATGATTTGGATATTTGATTAGTTAAGTTTTGAATGAAAATTTTGTAAACACCCAATTCACCCCCCCTCTTGGGTGCAGCCATCCTAACAATATATCTATAATAATTGAATAATATCTTCAAGGTAACTTTCCTTTAAAATTGCATAATCATTTGGAATAGATATAAGTATCTCATAAGAGTTTTCCCTTTTTGGGTCAACCAAATAACTTGATTTTGACATCTAAAAATTGATACAATGAACTTAGCATCCATTGTTGACTGTCATGTGTCTATATATGCTAAAATCAATAATAGTAGAAATTGTTGATTAGGTTTTCTTCAATCCATCCTTCTAGGTGAGAGAAAGACAAAAAGGTAGTACCTTGTCATTTCATGCGTCTGTCTCTTTCCTACTAGGATGATCTTGCAGCAAGAAAGAATATGAACATTTGAATCTCTTTTTGGCTTATGATTTGAAGAAAGAATATGAACATTTGAATCTATTTTTTGCTTATGAATTGAAGTTGTAATTAATCTAGGATAAGACAAACTTTACAAATCAAAACACATTTATAGAAGTTATTATAAATTATTTATCAACAAGATCCTTATATTACTAACAGTATTTAAGTTTGTCCTTAGAGACAAATCATTAACTATTGAATGAACCTTGAAATATGGAGTATACTTATATTTTTTAAATTTAAATACCAAATGAATTATCAGCCAGGTTTTGGGGATTTTATGCCATGCCATTCATTGTTATTTCTTTCAGATACTGATCTTGCTTTTGGTTCTCTGTTTCTGATCTTTGAACCTTCTTAAGCATTTTCCCAGAACAGCACTATACCAAACCTTGCATTTCGTTTACTTTCTCAGAATCCTTTGACTACTAACTCTCAACTGATAGAATATCCCAAAGACATTAATTGACATTATTATTTTAATATATTTTGATTCACCTCTGGATACTTATGAAGAAAACCTCCAAAGAACTTGATTTTCCTATTCCCTTCAACTTATGTCCCAGCATTTCTCAAGTGTTAGCCAAATTTATTTTCTGCTCACAAGACACTGGGCCTTCAATTTCGTGTTGGTGGCTATGCCTTTCTGGACACTGATATATAATGTGAAGACATCAGAATATTTTCTCATTACTGTAGATAGTGTAATTTGTATCATTATTATATGATCAGATACTATCCTGTTGGAGCATTATTTTTATCATTATGAGTCATTAATGCTTATGTTCCTCCCTCTTGTATATTTACCTCATTACTTGCTTCAAAATATACAAGAAATCCATGTCATATTTTTCTAATCTCTTTTCTCTATATATAACATTTACATATTTCCTTTGTTATGCTTCTTTAACCTTCTTTTATGCTGCAGTTTTGTTAAATGTTTCTGCCAACTAGATGGAAACTAACAAGTCGTATTATTTACAAGTCATAAATAGCGCAATTAATGCAGCGTATAGGAATTCACATAGAGGGCTTCTTGGCCAAATATTTTGACCACCCATATCAGATATGAACAGGACATTTCCTCTTAAGCTGAACACAGCACAGTTTTCCTTCTAACTGTGGATATGCAAGCATTTGCTTTGTACAGTAACTCCATTCAGATAGTGAAAAGAGTTTCAACCTTTGCTTCTAACTTTCGTTTGCCTTTTCATGGCATCTAAATTCTATAAATTAACTTAGAACTGTGAATTTTCTATGCATTATATATTATGGAAATTTCTATATTGACTTTTGGTGAAATCTAACTTCACAATCTATCCTGAGTTATTAATTCTTATCTGATAACATCTTGCTTATGTTGATTCTTTAGCATCTCAATTTTTTTGAATATTTAATAATAACCAACCAAGTATGCACAAAGTAAATGATGCTCAAGAAAGGAAGTTTAGGTTTTAAGAAGTTTTTCTATTTTAATCAAGATTTTTTGGAAAGCAAGTATGGATGCTGATTGAAAAGCAGTTTTTGTCTTCATGTTCTTGTGATGAAACCAAACTACTTAAGGGATCAAAATAAACAATGGTTTCCATAATAATGTTAACTCAAACAGAAAATAAATTGCATAACCTCTCATACACACACAACAACAACCACCACCTAGCTATAGAAAAGAACCTACACCAATATAATAACAACCTTTGCTCAGCAAACTTCTGAAGCTTTAATATTAATGCCTAATTTAGTCATTCTACATTTGTAAGGCTGTTGAGATGTTTAAACAATAAAGTTAATCAATAACATATAATCTTTTTAGGTCAGAATAAGTTTGATTTGAAATTGCAGAATGACTTGAAACAGTAACTTAGTCCTCAAAATAAAATCAGTCATATTTATTCAAGTATGAATTGGACATAGCAAAAACTTGCAGGCAGCTTGAATTAACTAAGACCATTTTAAAATGTGTAGTTTTTTTTAAACCAATAAGATAAAAACTTATAGCAGAAAGAAGTAACGAACAGAAGAAATATGTCATAAAAAAACCAAGGGGAAAGAATATGAACCGCAGATTTAAAGATTTCATTCTGCAGGAGCTTCTTCAAATATAGATGAATTTAACTCCTAATCATTTGCCTTAGATGCATATAGAAATGAACAGAAATTTACCTGCCAACCAGATTCGTTTAATGACCTTTGTCCTTTTGGATTCCTCTGAATGCAAACAAGGCCCTAAATAGAACCTTGCGTCTCCGCTACTTTTTCAAACATGAGTGAGTCTTTAGAGTAAAAGGGAAAGATGGTTCTTCAATGGTCAAGTGCAAGGCTCATCTTATGGCTAAGGTCTAAATATACAGGACAATAATGAAGCATTATAATCTGTGGTGAAGCACTTAACTCCTAGAATATCACTTTCCCAGCATCTGTTTGAATTTTAGCAACGCATTTCTCACAAATATGGATGATCCCTCAGAAGAATTCTACATGACCTTACCCCTGTGGCTTTGAGCAACAAGATGCAATTTCTTTATTTCAATCTCTCCTCTACTTTGTAAACTTAGCTACCTTAGGCTTGGTTGGAGAAACTCCATGAATACAAGAGATCTTTAGTTCTTTACAATTTCAACCCTCTAAAGCTGAATCTTATGGGTCATCTATTTTCTTTATGTTGATGATTTAGTCTTCACTACAGCATTCACACCTCTTATCTCCAAATGAAATATCCCCTCTGTTTTAAAGATCTCGAAAGCTGCTAGAACTTGTTTCCAGGAATTGAGCTATGTCATGTTGAGGTTGGAATTTTTCTGTCTCAAGATATATTTCTTAACTGTTGCAGAACAAAGTTTCAATGTTGGCTGGTAAATCATTTCCATCTCTCGTGGTCACAAACCTTCACCTATCTAAGAATGAAGAAGAACCACTTCATGATGTTAAACTCCATAGTAGCATGCTTGAAGCTCTTCATTATTTATATACACATTATAACACTCCCAAACGTCTCTTATGTAGTTAACAAGCTGAACCACTTTATGCAGAAGCCCTTGGACACTCATTGGAGGTCTGTTAAATGGTTGCTGAAGTATCTCAATGACACTCAATAATATTATTATCTTTATTCAAAAGAGTTTCATCTAATGAAGAAAGTATTTGCTGATACTGATTTAGTAATCTTGATGATTGAAGTCTATTGCTGGCTACTACTTCTTTGAAGGGAATCAAAAGATGTGGTTTTTTTTATTGGTTACGATGGAACCACAGGTATTTAGATCCTATTTAATCTGGCCCGACTTGACTGAGGTCCCTTGAAGGGGTGGGGTTCCTCCCAGCAAGGGTTTTTTCCATGCCCAGGGAACCAACCCGATACCTCTGGTTAAAAGGCCAAGGTACCTATACCACACTGACCAACCTACATTGGTGAAGACGTGGTTTTCAAATTACAATCAGGTTGTCTTTTGCTAAACCACAAAAGCTGAACATTGCAGCTTATTCTCTTATTTGAGGCACGAACTTTGGTTATAAACAGCTGAAAAGCTCACAAATTTTTCTTATTTGAGGAAAGAACTTTGGTTATAAACTGCTGATAATCTCACAAATTTCTGTTCTGCTTCAAGAATCTTATTCTGCTGTTAGCATTGTGCCCACCTATGCACAATAATATGATTTCATTGACTTATAGTTGGGACTGTAGCTGCTTCAACAATTGACTAAGAAAAGAAATTTCCAGATTTTGTTTTCTTCTTCTCTTCTTTTTCCTTTAACAAACATGATTTTGGTTTTCTTAGATTTTGGTTGGAAGCCTATATTGTTAAGAAGATCTCTGTTACCCCCTCAATCCTCTCTTGCTTCTAATTTCAAAGTGGGTATGCAATATCACTCCTATAAGTCACCTCTAACTACCTCACTAGAACTAATAAAGGTGGTTAGCTCATTTTGTTTCAGAATAAAATTGTTTTCCAACTTTATCCATATTTAAAAGTAAAAAGAAAAACTAAATTAGCCTTCAAGTTTTAGTAAATTATGATAGGGCTAATATTTGGAAGAAGTTCATTAATGATCCACCAAGTGGCTTATATTATGAACGAAAAGTTTCTTATAGAAGACGTCTTATAATTGGGACCAGAGGGAGTACATTCTGATCTGTGCTAAGTTATTCCTTATCTGATATCTCCTTGCTAAAACATTAATGCAGCACATTTGATTCTTGAGCATCTCACAAAAGCTGAATATTTCAGCTTAGCTGATATCATTGGTACCGTAATGTGGACTCTTATTCAAGATAAAATTATCAAGAGACAATTATAGGTGAACCATGTTCCATCCTTTGATCAACTTGCTGATACACTCACCAAAGCCTTCTCCTTTACTAAAAGATTCCTTTTCTTTAATTAATGCTCCTTTATATCAATCCCAAGGCTCTTGTTTCCATTAACAAGCATTGTTGTTTTCTTCATTCTACTATTAGAATTGTTAAATCTGTCACCTAAAAATGCATATCAGTATCATATAATTGACGATGCAGTTGACATCAAACTTGATCAACCATCAATGATTCATCCTAATGTGATGGATTTGGTTTGGGGGATGTGGAATTAGTACTTCAAGATCCGTTACATGTCCAAGATCTCTTGTTCTTCGAGGCATCCGCTATTTTGGCACACGGATCTTTTTGGTTCTTAAAAAGATAAGTTTCAATTGCTTCACCTATTGAGAAAGAAAATAATTTCCAGATATTGTTTTCTTCTTCCTTTCAAGGTTGTTGGTGTGACTTTCATGAAATCTAACTCTGCAATCTATCCTATGTTCTTCTCTATCTGATATATGCTGTCCTAGTAATTAGTGCCACCCAATTGGTTCTCTCATCTTTCTTATTTTCTCCTCCTCATGCCGTCTCCACTCTTGGATTAAAAATTCAATGGCTAAGATAAAGATGCGATGAAGAGAAGAAAACCATCATGATATGAATGGTCTTGTGTTATCCACATTGAGAAAAGCCATTAATTATTAGGGTTACAGCAAGCAAAGAGTTAACCTGCTTTTACAAACTTCTAGGATAAAATCTTAATGTGCATGATGAATCATGATTTGATGATTTTTGTTTACTACGTTTTTTATTTAATGAATATAAGAGTCACTTGTGACATGTCTACTACAAATGTTCCTATCCACTGAAGTCTTACTATGATAAGCTTAAAGTGGCATTCACATTCATTTATTTATCTTTAATGAAAATTATAAATAGCTTCATAAATATATAAGTATGGGCATGCCATGTTTGCATGTTTATTTAGAATTTATAAAAGCTTGATATACTTGTTCTTTATGCAAATGATTTATATGCATTTTCTTTTTCAATCTATCAAATGGAAATAAATTAGAAGCACAAATTAAGAAACAATCCAAACCGTCTTTAAATATTATCATTATAGATGTGTACATGTATAAAGATAACTATTGAATTTTATTCCCTTAAAAAGCCAATCATATGATGTTTAAAGCATCATATTACCTTTGAAAATAGATTTAATAGCTAACATTTTAAAAATTCCGATAAATGTTTATGGCTTGAAAAAAAACCTAATTCGCAAAATATGCAAAAATGATTTGATTGTTGTGAATTATATTTAAAGTCTCAACAAGTATGAAGATTAACAAAATATGATTATTTTTTTGTCAACCACAAAACATGGCTATTAATCATGAGGGGAAAAAACTTGTGAGGATCCAAATTGAGTTTGAATTGCATAAAAGTAAATTAATATGGGATGGAAGTACATAGAGAATTTTGGCAAAAAAGAAAAAGGAAAAAAGAAAGAAAGAGCATGGATGAACTACAAATTTAAATGTGGAAGGACAAAACCCGGAGTCACCTTGTGAGAAATATACAAGCACACCGTGGAAAGCACATACAAGAGACCACAGGAAAGCCGAGAGAAAGAGAGAGGGAGGGAGGGAGAGAGGGAGGGAGACAGCCCACATACCACCGTGATTCCTTGATTTTCTAGGTTGTGAGGAGCGACGATTATATTGCAAACAATCTTTGTCCAAGGCTTCAAAGTATCTTTTGAAGCCAAGAAAGGAAAAAAAGATCCTTCCCAACAATGGCCGACGGGGGCTACTTCAATCTGGTCATATAGATTTGATAGGAGGCATATGCATGGTATATATTGTGTACTCGTTCTGCATTTCAGAATTCATTCGGTGAATCTTCTTTTACTTGCAGAAACATGATTTAATTGGCGGTTCTTAGTTGATGTTGCACGGATTTAGAAATAGTCCTGTGATATATGCTTCTAGTGTTGTGTTTGTAAGATTGGAATTATTGTTTTAAATTGCAGACAAGACATGTAGTTCTACAGATTTTAGTGAGGCAAATGGGTTTTTGGTTTCTTGGGAAAGATTATTTTCGATGAGCAAAAGTTTGATGGAATATTGTTCATATCTTCCTATTTTTTTGTAGAAAGGTTTATTAGAATATTCAATGGTATCAATTAGGTTACGGGTTTGATGGTCTGGTTTGGATCTGAATTTGATGTTTTACGGCTAGGACTAGGTAGACAAGGGCTTCGTCGGACTGAAGAGTGAACAATGAATAATATTATGGCATAGGGACTAATCTGTTGGGAAAAATTATTGCTTTGAACTCCATTGCGTTAGGGCTTTCAAGGATGTAATTTATTTAGTTTGGAGGAGATTGTCAGCTCCATTCTTGCAACCTTTTGACTAAAATGATTAATCAGTCAAGAACTGTAAAAAACGTTGTCAATGAGTCAAGAACTGTAAGAAACGTTGTCAATAGAAGCCAGCATTGAGGGATGGTGTGGTGGTTGTTGTGGCCCTATTTGTCATCATCCCTGGTGAATGCCATAGCCCGTATTGAAGATGATAGGCAGATGAGATTTTTTAAGTCTGCCCTCATTTTGGCTTACATTTGGCTGACGTACATGTTGGTTTTAAGGGTATAAATAGAGCACAGAAGAACATATTTTCTCATTGTTCTCAGACTGCTACAGATACTTTGAACCAGGGAGCTCTAGTCTTGTTTCCTCAAGCCCTATATGTTCATGGGCCTGGCTAAAATCCTCATTCAAGTGACCAGACAGCTTCTCCTTCTCACCCCCAAATGTTTTCATATTATTGTCAGTCTTTTTTGGTACCTCTGTTTGATTTTCTGTTCTTCATCTCTAAATGACCCTGTTGAAAGCAATTTGAAAGGTCATGCCTTCAGACCAAAAAAATGTTGAAGAAACATGGTGATTTTAAAGCAAAAGCTGGTTGTAAGTGGTGGTTATGAAAGCAATGATGGACTTGATGATCTAATTGTTATGGAGAGTGGTTCTCCTAGTCATTAGAATTTCCTAAGTGATATTTCTTTCCCAATGAATTCCTATGACACAATAAGTTTTACTTGGTTGCCACTTGTTTTGAAGACAATGTTTTATGTTGTTGGCTACATGATGATATTTTTCTCTTTCCATTTTATTCCTTATTATGTGTGATTTGCTGATTTTTTTTTTCTTGTAGAAGTTTTGCTTGATATGTTGACTGCTCTATTGTTCATGTTTATTTTCTTTGGTTATGTGTCCTAAGTCTCTCAATATGGTAGCACTGCATCAACCAACACGGGTTTTTTCTTGGGGCTTGCAGCAGTTTCTTCTGTGTGTCATTCACAACTCTAATCGCGACACATTTTTCTTGATGGCTGAAGATGTTGGTTATTGTCATTTAGACGGATTTCTTGTTTTATACATTTTGATTATCTTCGTTCCCTGTTTTGATCATGATTCATAAATCAGGATGCTACCAATTTGTTGATGAGATTGAGGGGCCAGCTTCCAACAATTCAATAATCTTTCATGGTACATATAAAGACTGTAATATGGAGTTTTAACCTTGGGGCTTGTGGCGACATACAGCGAAGTTTTTCTATAACAGATTCAGGTGATAATGTTAATGCAGAGTTCTCTTCCTAGTTCAATCGAAGCTGCTCTATTTCATGTTTCTGATCAAGGGAAGGAAGATGATCGATGTGACTGGATGCCTAGTGCTGAAACTTGGCAGGTGTGCCTGAAATGCAAAAAATACCCGCTTCACTGCTGCAGAAAAGTTGAAGCAATGCAAGATCAAGAGGATAGAAGGAATGATGATGTACCATGCTGCAAACAAATTGAAACAATGCAAGAGCAAGAGGATAGAAGGAATGATGATGTTCCATGCAGAAGACAAGTTGAAGCAATGCAAGATCAAGAGGATAGAAGGAATGATGATGTTCCATGCTGCATACAAGTTGAAGCAATGCAAGATCAAGAGGATAGAAGGAATGATGATGTTCCATGCTGCAGACAAGTTGAAGCAATGCAAGATCAAGAGGATAGAAGGAATGATGATGTTCCATGCTGCAGACAAGTTGAAGCAATGCAAGATCAAGAGGATAGAAGGAATGATGATGTTCCATGCTGCAGACAAGTTGAAGCAATGCAAGATCAAGAGGATAGAAGGAATGATGATGTTCCATGCTGCAGACAAGTTGAAGCAATGCAAGATCAAGAGGATAGAAGGAATGATGATGTTCCATGCTGCAGACAAGTTGAAGCAATGCAAGATCAAGAGGATAGAAGGAATGATGATGTTCCATGCTGCAGACAAGTTGAAGCAATGCAAGATCAAGAGGATAGAAGGAATGATGATGTTCCATGCTGCAGACAAGTTGAAGCAATGCAAGATCAAGAGGATAGAAGGAATGATGATGTTCCATGCTGCAGACAAGTTGAAGCAATGCAAGATCAAGAGGATAGAAGGAATGATGATGTTCCATGCTGCAGACAAGTTGAAGCAATGCAAGATCAAGAGGATAGAAGGAATGATGATGTTCCATGCTGCAGACAAGTTGAAGCAATGCAAGATCAAGAGGATAGAAGGAATGATGATGTTCCATGCTGCAGACAAGTTGAAGCAATGCAAGATCAAGAGGATGATGTTCCATCCTGCAGACAGGTTGAAGCAATGCAAGAGCTAGAGGATAGAAGGAATGATGATGTTCCATGCGGAAGACAAGTTGAAGCAAGGCAAGATCAAGAGGATAATAGGAATGATGATGTTCCATGCTGCAGACAAGTTGAAGCAATGCAAGATCAAGAGGATGGCAGGAATGATGATGTTCCATGCTGCAGACAGGTTGAAGCAATGCAAGAGCTAGAGGATAGAAGGAATGATGATGTTCCATGCGGAAGACAAGTTGGAGCAAGGCAAGATCAAGAGGATAATAGGAATGATGATGTTCCATGCTGCAGACAGGTTGAAGCAATGCAAGAGCTAGAGGATAGAAGGAATGATGATGTTCCATGCGGAAGACAAGTTGGAGCAAGGCAAGATCAAGAGGATAATAGGAATGATGATGATCCATGCTGCAGACAAGTTGAAGCAATGCAAGATCAAGAGGATGGCAGGAATGATGATGTTCCATGCTGCAGACAAGTTGAAGCAATGCAAGAGCTAGAGGATAGAAGGAATAATGATGTTCCATGCGGAAGACAAGTTGAAGCAAGGCAAGATCAAGAGAATAATAGGAATGATGATGTTCCATGCTGCAGACAAGTTGAAGCAATGCAAAATCAAGAGGATGGCAGGAATGATGATGTTCCATGCTGCAGACAGGTTGAAGCAATGCAAGAGCTAGAGGATAGAAGGAATGATGATGTTCCATGCTGCAGGCAAGTTGAAGCAATGCAAGATCAAGAAGATAGCTGGAATGATGATGTTCCATGCTGCAGACAAGTTGAAGCGATGCAAGATCAAGAGGATAGAAGGAATGGTGATGTTCCATGCTGCAGAAAAGTTGAAGCCATGCAAGAGCAAGAGGATAGACGGAATGATGATGTTCCATGCTGCAGGCAAGTTGAAGAAATGCAAGATCAGGAGGATAGAAGGAACAGTGATGTTCCATGCTGCACAAAAGTTGAAGCAATGCAAGATCAGGAGGATAGAAGGAATGGTGATGTTCCGTGCTGCGCAAAAGTTGAAGCAATACAAGAGCAAGAGGATAGAAGGAATGATGGTGTTCCATACAGCTCAAACTGTATAAGTAGCTTAGGTCGACCTTTAACTGCCAGTGCAATGACTGAAAATACTGTGCCTGATCAAGTTTACAGGAGAAAGAAGCTACGGAAGAATCCAACTGTACCCCTTTTAAAAATAGGATGTATGTCTGTGCCTGTGAGTGCCAATCACCCTTTATTCATAAGCCCCTCTACTCATAGATTATTGGAACATCAGCCTGCCAGCTCTCAAGTTGAGCAAGATATTGAAATGGTTAAAGAACTTGTTGCACCCACTGTCTTATGCGAAACAGCAATAACTAACGGCATGCTTAAAAACTTGGGTATTGAGAGCATTAATGATAGTTGCTCCTCATCAAAATCAATTATGGAAATTGTTTCAGATTCCATAGAAACTGGAGTGGATGACACTGGTGAGTGCTCCTCATCTAGTGTATTGGCCATGGATGCCCCTAGAGAAGACCTATCAGCAAAGGATTTCTGCATCAAAATTCTAAGAAGCCATGGACTCCTTGGAGGAGATTCTCATGTTGATACTGTAGCTTCTCAAGCACAGGCTGCTGCCTCTGGTAATAGTTCCAGTTCCCGGTCTTGCAAAATATGTGGCCACTTAAATGGCTCATTGAGCATGCTTATATGCGATCATTGTGAAGACGCATACCATCCCGCCTGCATCATTCCGCGAATGAAAAAGTTACCAATTGATGAATGGTTTTGTGATTCATGTATAAAAAAGAAGCAAAAAATTCTTAAGGAGACTATTATTAGAAGTTCACCAAACATCAACAATGAAATGGAATTATGCAGATCTTCGTCAGTAAATGGAGGATTGAATCCTATACTGTTGATGTTGAATGGTTCTGAGCCAAGTACAACTGGTGTACGGGTTGGTAAAGGTTTTCAAGCCGAAGTTCCTGAATGGTCTGGTCCAATAGGAAGGTATGCTCTTCTCTTATCCTGAATGTTTATTTACCATATTCTTTTAGCCTTTCCTTGATGTGAGTCGATGAAAATACTTCTTTTTTAATTGGGAGTCGCTTATCAATTATGAAAAGAGTCTATGTTGCTAGGCTTAAGCATCCGAAAAGGTTGTACCATTTTTTACCAAGTGTCACTATACATGCCGCTGACCTTTTTAAACGGAGAAAGTGGAGATTTTTTGTGACAAAAATATTGATGTGTATTAACATAGACTTATGATGTATTAAGGATATATGTAAATCTTTTGGTGGGGGAAAAAAGAATTTTATGGGTTTGCCTTTTATCAGCATTTTCTTCTTGTCTGGATGTGTTGATCTTTATTGAGTTGATAATTGGATTTATTGCAAGAAGGTTACTCATTTTTCCAACTGTCCTATATATTTTGTGTTTTTCAAGAATATTTCCATTATCATCCATGGGTTTTACCTTAGGAATCAGCTGCGTACGCTGGGTTTAGTTTAAGCATCTTTTATATCTTGACGAAAATAAGAGATATGTTTTTCCTGCAAAAGACCCTTTTGCCTTTGTAATATTTCCTCAATAATCTCTTGCATTTGATGTACCCTCAAAGGGTATATTTATACAATAGAATCATAATTACTAAAAACACAATCATATCAATCATACCCTAATTTGTCTCTAATTATAATCATATCAATCAATTCCCTAATTTACTCTAATTTGTCTCTTTGACTCTCAACACTCCCCCTCAAGTTGGAGCTTAGATATTAATCAAGCCCAACTTGTTACAAAGATAGTTGACCCATTTTATTAACTCAATGAGACGATAAAGATAAATGACCTAAACACGACACACCGCCAGAACAAGCAACCGAACGCTGAAAATGAAGGAAGCCGACAAAGACATGTCACCAAACGTCACTACCCAACCATGAAACCGGCCTAACCAAACCGGAACAGGCAGTCAACGTCAGCAAAGCC
>JANTPZ010143458.1:4034-19503 GCA_025593235.1 Vachellia pachyceras | reverse complement strand
CTCTTTCTCAAAGCTGCCTTTACTTTCATCCTCAACCAAGAAAATACCAAAAACAAGTCTTAATTTTGTAGTTAGTTTAGGAACATAGATTAATTCTAATTGAACCCCTTTGCATCTGCATTGCAAACATTATCACAAGCTAAGAATTATTGGTACGCCTTCTCACTTCCGGAGAGAACGACCCTGGGTTGTCCCTATACAACCCTTGGAAATCAAAATTAATATTCTTGATCCATTTTCAAGGCTAGTCAGCGACCTGAGTTTACTATTTGTGGCTTAGTACGGACCAGTGAATCACAATAAAACATGGCCTCCCTCCTGGGTCTAGGCCGACTCCCCACCGGAGTGTGAGTCACAATACAGCCAACCACTATGATCAGTAATGGGGCAACTTACACAAGTCCTGTCATCACAAGATCACCCAACTACTTCCATACACCTAATATGTCAATTCCCCACAAATGCATAAATTCACAATATGTTACGGATAAAGATAAATGTTGAATAGCTCATCAAACATATCTCTAAGCAAAACATATCCTTTATATATATAAAAAAAATACTTCCCACTTCACTAAAATTGAACATATAAAAATAGAGATAAGATTCGTAATACATAATTAAGGTATCGAAAATACCTTACAATCCATGCAAGCATATAAAATGAATTAACATTGGTTACCTCAACTCCGAGATACTTGTAAGCCCAAATCACAGAGCCCCAACCACACTCAAACTAATCTACACAATAATGTGGATAAAAGTTTAATATATATGAATTGCATAATCGACTTGATTATCTACCTTTAAAGTTTTGGAATAATCATTTAAAACTCATAATCCCCAATAGACTCTTTAATTTAACTCAAAATTCAATTACTCTTCTCAACCCAAAAACTTGATTAATTAGCAAATCAACTTCAATCGCACAATTCCCAATTTAAACTTTAGGGTTTTAAATATAAAACTGTCAAACTATGTATTATTAATCTATTCCACATCGTAAGCTAATTAATACTCTAAAAGTAACTTCAATAATACTCACAAAATATTTAACTCAAACCTTTTTATGTGCGAACAACCTATTTAGACTAACCTATAGATTGATTAACTTGAATAATCATTTTAAATTATAACAACAGTCGAAACGTAAATTTAGAAGGAGGAAAATTAATACTTATTTCCCCTCTACCTTTCATTAGACAGATGTTAACAAAACTCAATCTTTATCTCAAATCCTAATCTTAAATTTTCATCTGATCAGAATGATATTACTACCATTAGGGAGAGAAAATTATTTAGAAAAACTTTTATGAAGAAAATAAATTGAAAGGAAGTAATTTTGATTACCTAATTGATCTCAGAATGAACTTCTACACTCGAAGGAGCAGCTGACGCCACAAAAAGGAGAGGAGAGAACGAATGCTAACCCTAGCTATTGTGGCTGACACGACGTGGGTTTATAATATATACACACATGGCGCCCTTTTCCGTTTTCTCTTTTCATTTTTTTGTTTTATTAATATATATATATATATGTGTTCGCAGCAACCGCCCTGATTCCTTTATCATTATTATTTTATATATATATATATTGGTTATCAGGGCATGTTATCTATATATATTCTATATATCTATTTCTTTTCTTTTTTCTTTCCCTCTTTTTTTTCTTTTTTTTAAACCCTTTATAAATATTTTATTATAAATAATGTTATCTTAAATTTCTATACATTTTATTAGGGATATTTTCTTTTTTAATTCAAATGACTACCAAACAAAATATACTCTAAATATCAAGTAAATCCTTTAAATAAATATTTATTTCTCAATGATAACCAAAGCCTCTAAATAAAAATTAGGATGTTACACTTAACTCATCTCATAACTATTAGTTTGGCCTCTATTTCAGTTTACAGAAAAGTATGGATATTACAAAAGTATTGACAACACTCGAGTGATGATTTTAAAACACTCGAGTATTGGAACTTAAAATGGTTTATGACTGAGTACTTTCAAGTAAAACTCGAGTATAAGAAGTGAAGTGCTAGCAATACTCGAGTTCTGATTTATAATACTCGAGTATCGAGTTCTATTTTCAAACCTCAGACTTGAAGCAGAACACTCGAGTTATAATGGAAGTATTGTCAACACTCGAGTATGGGTTTACAACACTCGAGTATCGAGCTCTATTTTCAAATCATGGCACAACACTTGAACCAGAACACTCGAGTTATAATGGAAGTGTTGTCAATACTCAAGTATTAGCTTCTAATACTCGAGTATTGGGCTTTCTTTTCTAAACAAACGCAATACTTGCATTAGAAAACTCGAGTAATGGTAAAAGGAATGCCAACACTCGAGTACTATGAACTGAACACTCGAGTATTGTAGTATTTCAAAAAGACATTACTTCAAACTTCTTGCTAAACACTCGAGTAGTAGCTGAAAGTGTTTCCAACACTCAAGTACCTAATTACAACACTCAAGTATTTATGTTCAATTTCAATTCTTTTGCAACACTTTAAACAAATACTAGAGTTACTACAAAAAGTGTTTTACAAACTCTAGTATGGAATCTAAAACTCGAGTAAAGTTTCATAAAACTCAAATTTACACTTGTTTTTTCTGATCAACACTCGAGTATTGAGAAACAAAACTCGAGTGCTACTTTATCTGACACTGTACTGCTCTGACAGCTAAGTCTAGACTTTTACAAAACATTCATCCTCATGTCTATAATTTTTGAACATTACCTGATCTAATAAATGCTTCCCAGTTCTTTCATTAAATAGACAAAGACATCTGAGAAGTGAAGATGAGCATTTAAGACTTACGCCGTCGACAGTTAAACAACATTCAATGAAGCATTAATGACAGTTCAACGAATGCAGCTATTCTGAGTAACGGACACCATCTTCACTCTAATGGCTATTCAAACTCAGAGTAACGGCTATTGAATGCAGTCATGGTTATAAATGAAGAAGCTTTAAAGACAGGAAGAAAGAAGATGACAAAAAGAACTTAATACGCTATTATTCTATGTAACTGTCTTCAGCCATTGTGATCATAAATTCCTGTGAGCTTCAGTATTTTATTATATACTCTTCCAAGAGAGTTTATCTTGTCCAACTTCATTATAAATCTGTGAGATATTCAAGGTTGGGACCTTGAATCTGTTGGGTTGAGATTGTGACAGAAAACAGAGTACGAGAGACTATGTTGTATTGCATATTGTAAGGGGGAGTGAGTTTCCAGTTATAAAGGCATTGTTAGCCTTGATTGTTGCTAGTTAGTGGATTGAAAAGCTTAGAGGTGCTTTAAGGACTAGACATAGGTCAGAAGGACCGAACCAGTATAAATCTCCCGTGTTCATCTTCTTTTTCCCTTGCTCGGTGATATTATTTTTTAGTTATGGGATTTCTGTTTTTAATTTTTACAAGTGACCAATTTACTCCCCTCTTGGTCAAACCCTACACTGAAAAAATCAAACTTAGTCCCCAAGATTAAACCACAACCACACATTTTTTAAGAGGATTCTTTAACAAGCCATTTCTCCCTCTCTCTTCTCATTTGTTGGTCGGCCACTCCCCCCCCCCTCCAGGCTAAAATTCACGCCATTTTTGAGCTCTCAAGAAGAGGAAGAAGAGCTCTCAAGAACAACAAGGTAAATCACCCAAACAAAAACCTCTTTACATTTTCTCACTCCTTGCAACTTCTACTACCTTCCTCTTGGATTATTTTCTTGAGTAAAGCCCTCTTTTTGAAGATGAAAAGTTAAGTTTCAAGAGATGAAAATAAAAGGAGAAGGTTTTAGAGGTAGTATATGGTTGCAAGCTCTTTCTTAAGTAGTAAGGAGTATTTTAATGTATGTATTGATGTGGTTTGGTTGTGGGTTGAAATTTTTGTAACCCTAAAGTTATGGGGGAAATGCCATCGACTTTGGAGAATGATGGGGAAGAGTATGTTTGAGCTATATTATGTATGGATAGTGGTTTGAGAGCATGAATATGCAAGAATACATGATGAAAAGTGGAAAAATCCAAACCCTCCCTCTTGGTTCTGTTTTTCAAAAATTTGAAAGAAATAGAGGGAGTGGGATTTTGATGATTATAATGCTTCCATTGGCTCTAAAATGATTTTTTGTGTAGGGTAAAAATAAGGAAGGGATTTGAGAAGCATTAGAGGCCACAAAAAATCAAGTTTGAACTTGTACTTGTCTTGAAAATGCAAGAGGAAGCTTTGTTGCGTTTTTGCAAGTTTTCTTGCATTATGATGGTTGTATATTCATGTGGATATTATGACATGATCTAAAGGCACTTGAGACCTTCAAGAGAACATTTGGAAGTGATCCAAGAGAACTTTGAAGTTCAAGTAAAATGGGAAGCTAAGCTAAAAAGGTAGCAAGACTACTAATCTCCATTTATGGTTTATGAAAATTGGTTGTGAATGATGCAAGAATTTTTATGATGATTGAAGTGGATGATATGTGTATGAGATATGACTTTGATGCTACGGCCATATGCATTATGAAATTGTATTTTGTTGTGTCACATATTGTATGATCATACACTTGCTTTAAAGTTATGGTATGCTCATTCACAATGTTTTTTGTTAGTTAGTTTTGCTATTGGGATTCCCAAATCTCATTATCCACCAACTAACCATGTAGGTGGAAGCTCAAGCAGGGGTAAGGAAAAGATTAATGATGAATGAAGATGATGATCTTGCTTGAATGAATTTTGTGTAAATGTTATTAGTTGCTAAACTCTATTTGCAAGATGATGTAGTTGTAACCTCTACTTGAAGTAACATGTGAATATGTGATGATGCATGCATGAAATTGGGTTAGAAGTGCCAAGGAATGGTAAGGAAATAATCATGCGTGATAGAGGTAGGTTTACGAAGCATAAAAAGGTTTTGGTGATTTTTAAGAAAAAATTGGTTTTCAAAGCTAAAGGGTTCCAAAGGCCCTGAAAACTGATCCGTTTCACATGGCAATAAAAATAACAAACAAGCTCCGATGATCTGAAAATTTCCAGTTAAATACTATACATCATTTAAATTGATATAAATTTTGTGAAATTTGGATGTGTACTTTAAGAGATATGATTTTCCAAATTTAAGGGAAAAATCTGGAAAAACTGGAAGTGACTATTTGAACACTGCGTGTTTCCAGAATAAACGGATTCAAATAGGCTAGGTTTTGGGCCAATGAGTATTTTTTTCCCTATAGGTTACTTAATAAGCTAAATTTAGAAATTAGAACCACTCAAATTAGATTTTTCTAGAATTATGATTTTTCAAAGTTGGGCCAGAAATCTAGAAAATTGACCTGTGAACAGTAACAGTGTTTTTTTCCATTTTGGAATTTTCAAGTTCACAATTTTGGTTAATTTTTTATATATAAGGCCCTAGAGTGGTTCAAAAGTGATCTAATATAAGCATATATGGGGGAAATAGGAGGTGTCACACTTGGTGGTATCAGAGTAAAGGTTTTGGGCATCCTTATTGCATTGATGTTGCATGGATGTGTGTTAATGTGATGTATGAATGATATGTGTTTAGTGCTTTATTGGTTGTTGCTTGTGCTTGAGTAATTAATGAATTCATTTATATTCTGAAATGAATGAATGAATGAATGGTGAATTGCAAAGCATGAGTAGTGATAGCACTAAGATAACACAAACACTTGATCCTGAGTACGAGGAGTATGATACGCATACCTCGGAGGTGTTAACACTCTGAGCCTTCAGTCAACGATGACGATCCTCGTGAGATAGAGGAGCCTGTTGAAGAAGAAGACAATCCACAAGTTGAGATGGGTATGTTGAAGGTAAAGCGCTCAGGGAAGAAAAGGGTGATAGATGATTATTCGTTGACAGAACCAATTGTTACCAAGCCGAAAAGGTCAATTACACCGGCAAGGGAAGGTCTTCTAAAGAAGGAACCATTTGAGATAGGGTCTAATGTTATAAAGATAGAGACTGAGTCCGAGACTAAGAAAGAGTACCCTTTTGCGAATGCAAGCTAGAGAGCTAAAGGAGTCCACTGTCCGAAGAGGACGCAGTTTCTTTCTGGTATGGATAGAAAGGGCCAGGGAAGCGTACGGGCTAGAGCAGTTATTCCCGAATGCAGTAACAGATGTTGAATGGTCGAGTGCAGTGATAATGACCATTTCGGATCCAGAACTCCAGAGAGCTGCAAAGTTTCATATCTTATGTTTCCCTATTCCTAGTTTTCCCGAATTCCTAACAAGGCTTGAGGCCTTTGTGTTTAAAATGTTTTCGGACAACTAAGTATTAGGACTGTTGCTATGCACAAAAGATGGTTATGTGAATATAAGTATGGTGTATTGTTTGCTTAAAATAACAGCGAGCATGGAAGTTAAGTTATGATATTAATATAGCTATTCATTTTAAAGAATTGGGAAGAGTGAAATGGTGAGAACCGTAGAACCCAAAATGTTGAAGGACAACAGGTCAGGCTGGATAAGATGACCCAATGCAAGAGATACTGAGACTCACCAGATAGCAAAGAGTTATGGAACAGCTAAGGGATAACCAGGCTCGCCAAGAGCAAGAAAGGATAGCAGATAGAGAAACTACCATACAAGAACCATAATGTTCTACAACTAGGGCCAGCAGATTCTAATATCCTCTCTAGCTCCAGTTAGAGCAAGATAAAAGAGATTATGTCCAGTATCGGGTTAGTAAGTTCAGTAAACATGACCCATTAATATTTGAAGGATCCCTAGACGTCCAAGTCACAGAAAAGTGGATTAAGTGACCTAAAAAGATTTTCAAGGTAATGAGCTGCCCTCAGAAATAAAACACCAGCTAGCTATTTATAAACTAGAGCAAGAGGAAGATAGATGATGGTGGAATATAGAGCTGAAGATGTTTCCAAGACGGCTTTCCAGATTAGATACGGATATTATGAGTTCGCAGTGATACCTCTTGGATTGACGAATGCCCTTGCAGTTTTCATGAATTACATGAACCTTGTCTTTCGGTAATACCTGGATAAGTTTATCTTAGTCTTCATAGATGATATCCTAATGTACTCCCAACCTTTAGAGGAACATAAAAGGCATTTGAGAATTTTATTAACGACTTCAAAAGAAAAACATTTATACGCTAAGCTCATTAAGTGGATGGCTGGTTACTAGAGTCCTAGGGCACTTGATCTCTCAGGAACGAGTTGCTGTGAACTACGCCCAAATAGGGGTAGTACTGAGATGGAATTTACCTAGGATAGTAATCGAAGTTAGGAGCTTCCTGGGCCTAGCGGGTTATTACTGATGTTTTATACAAAACTTTTCTCGGATTGCCTTACCGCTGACTAAGCTCACAAGAAAGAACCAGTCTTTTACGTGGGATAAGAAATGTGAGGCCAGTTTTCAAGAGTTAAAGAGAAAGCTAACCTCGGCCCCTGTATTGATAATCCATGATCCAAAAGAAACCTATGTGGTTTATAGTGATGCTAGTAAGCGCAGACTGTGATGTGTTTTAATGCAACAGGGGAGAGTAGTAGCTTATGCCTCTCAGCAGTTAAAGCTGCATGAAGAGAATTGCCCCACGCATGATTTGGAGCTAGCAGTGATAGTTTACGCTCTAAAGATATGGAGGCATTATTTACATGGAGGAACCATCGAGCTGTATTGTGACCATAAGAGTCTCAAGGATTTACAAGTTCAGAAATAGCTGAACTTGAGACAGAGATGATGGATGGAATTGCTCAAAGACTATAACTACCAGATAAAGTACTATCCGAGTAAAAGAAAATATAGTTGTCGATGCATTGAGTAGAAGGATAACGTAAGTGGCTATAATGATAATAAAAGAGCAGAAGCTGGTATAGAATCTCCAAGATTGGGGAGTATTAAACTCGTTGCAGATATAGCCTGCTTGAGACAGAGGATAATAGATGAGACTAAATCTTACCTCTAAGATTGAGATGGAAGAGATGTTTTAGGAAAGAATCTTTGATAGTCCAGTAACATTGATGTTGTTATGCATTCTAAGCTATCAGTGAGCTAGGATATGATCGTGTACTGGACAAAATATGCTATCAGAGATAAAGTTCCATACATCAGAATCATTTAAAGGTTAAAATGAGTTATAGAAGAAGGATGACGGGATAAAGTCAAGGGTGAAATCCTGTCTAGTGACTCTAATGCTAGAAGTAAATAGAGGCATAAAGTACGAATAGTTGAAACACAGTTATGATACAAAAGTGCTGTGTTGGGCTACATCTTATGATAGTTCAGTATGAGAATGAGTTGTGTAGACATTGAATACGTTGTGGTCAATTTCCTAAAGAAATTTGAAAGTAGACAATACCAAAAGTACTGGAGCTGCTGAAAGGCTTCATGACTATTATGAGTAAGCCAGATAGACTATAATAGACATAGCAGCAGTAGCAATTTCAGTAACCACAACAGATGTCCAAACTTGAACTAGCCCAAGTTTAAAAGCAATAAAGGCATAGTACTAGCAGCGGAGTTGAGGATACTTCGTAATGAACTATCTACTAGTATATAGTCTTAAATATTCATATGATAAAAGATTCCTATGAGAATAAATTGTAAAGCTGAAATGACCATGGGTGGATTGGTCAAGGAATCTTCAGAGCTACCAGAAGAAAAGTATGGTAGCGCATCATAACGATATTGATGATGAGAAAGAAATGATATGACACACCTCAGAATAGTAAAGGCAAGTAATACAGAGTTAGAGATGCCTTAAAAGATGCAATTTAAAAATAGTGATATTTCACTATGTTTTTTGACATCGTAGAAGGGTGTGCCCTCAGGCCTAATATGAATGTGAGAAATGGAAATCTCATCAGTAAATGCCACTACTAATTGAATAAGAAAGCTAAGAAAGGTTCACTGAAGAGATAAGATACATTGTGTTATGATAAGAAGAGGAAGTACCCAACAAAAAGCTTTAGCCAAAGTATCTCTTTAAGTGATTTTTCCTATGTGATAACTCTTTAATTCTTTATTATATTTGAGATATATTTTGATATATTTGAAAAGTTATCAATATAATTTTAAAAGATTTTGAATTCAAATTAGTAAATCTATGATTTATAATTTAAATTATAAAATCTAAGATTCTGAGTTTAAAATAAAAAATATTACATTATCTTAGGGATTGATCAAATCATAGATGATGAAAATAATAATTCAAATTCTTTAGAAATTAATATTTTTATTTTATTCTATTTCCTTCTACTTTATTTTTTATTATTATTTTTAGGAAATTATGGAGAGAGGATCTTGAAGATCAAGAAAGATTCACAAAGAAAAAAAGAAAAAATAAATAAAACATACGGAAGGCAACAACAGAGGGAAAAAAGCAATATATATCTAAGCAAGGGGAGGTCGAGCAATTCATTGATCCATCTTTTCCCTCTCTCTTCATCCATACACATTTTATGTTTCTACCATCACCACGCATCATCATCTTTCTCTTTCTTTCATCATCCTCTTCCACCATCATCATCATCTTCTTCTTCTCTTCTCAACATTCGCTATGGATGAATCTTGTTTGATCAAGATAATGAGTGGCTAAATCTTGGTGCTTCTTGGAGATGAGATCTTGACTTGAGTTCTTGGAATTTATTAGGGGAGTTATTTTTATTTAATCTTTTTACTTTGTTAATTATCTTGAATTTCTAATTTTAGGATTCATTATGTTTAACTCCGTTCTTGATTAAATATTTTTGTGGTTGTTTTGGATTATTCTTGCTTGTTTGGTTTTCACTTTATATTTTCCCAATTGATTTAATGAATTTATATGTGCTTCAGTGATCATTGGTTCATATAATTTAATTTAATCAATTCAAATGTCGCGATAGTGCATTTATTTAGGGGAAGCAAGCGCGTTAATTTAATTCAATTCACACATCAAGTGGTTTTTTATAATATTTTTAAGCAAGAGCTACGAATGCAATAGTAGAAATAGCTATTGATTAAAAATATTAGACTCAATGCGATCGCTTGGGGTTTTCCATTAGACTTGATGATTTTAAAACACCCATTATTTTAATTGAACAAGGATAGTCATTTACTCATTTCCAAGAGTGCCCTCCATATTTGAATTTCAATCCACTTCATTTATTTATTTCAATTTTATTAAGAAAATAAAAAAAAAAGAGTAGTTCAGGGTTTATTTTTCTTGCATCCAATTAGTTATAATTAAAGAAAATCAATTTCTCAATCCATCCCCATTTTGTATGGCATTTTAGACTCTTAGTTTGCCTAGGGAAGTTAAATTAAGACTCCTTGATAAGAGAATGACCCAAGTATTGCACTCTACGGCAATTCTTGGTTTAAAAAATATTTTGCATTTGATCCCGAGGAGTAAAGATGCGGTCAAATCACTATGCCATCACCGCAATTAGGTGTATGCTGATTAAAGTTGCCACAGTTAGGCAAATCGCCACAGTTAGGCAAGCTACTTCCTGATAGACAGGAAGAAGAGCAAACCCCTGATAAACAGGGATCAGGTGGGACCAGTCGCCGCAGTTAAACAAGCTACTTCCTGGAAGACAGGGAGAATGCATATTCCTGATAGACAGGAATTGAACATTACTCCAATGGGAAACCATTGTGAGCTTTTTATGTTGTCCCACGAGAAAGAAAAGAGTAACAGTAAGGCATATGGAGCAAACCATTCCCAATACGAAAAGAGATAAAGAAGGCATATATCAGTCAAGGACAGAATTCCCTGAAAGGTTTGGGTACCAGATGAGCTAATGAGATGAGCATAATGCTAATCCTCTTTCTCTGCAATGTATTAGTAAAGATTAAAGATGAAGTAAGGATTGATGAATCCTGAGATATAGAAGATTGGCATATAACAGACATTGAAGAAATTAGCCAAAGGAATTAATTAATGTCTAAGAATTCAAGTAGCATAGCAAACAGAGATGTGGCCTGAGAAGGTTGAGCTAAGAGGGATGAAAGGAATAGATAAGTTCTGGAAAAGTGCTAGAGCAACAAAAGGGGATAAGCAAGATCTCAAGAGACAGTGCTGGTTTCTATGATTAGTCTTGGGAAATCATCAGTCTAGTTATCACTGGGGATAGATAACTTATTTTTTACCCATGTTTCATGGTCTAAAGGTTTCTAAAGAGCAAGAATGACTCCCTTAGTAATGTTATGAGGCGAAGGTCAGGGATCAAGCCTACAGAATGGCATTGATGCGAATAAAGTCATAATGGACCTCAGTAAAGAAGCCTATGTAGAGGCTTGGAGTCAGAAGCATGATTCTACTCTTAGAACACGAGAATGAGATGACCAGGAATGGGCTCAAGATAAGAAAATGTCCTCTCATGAGGAATAGATAGTGCAAAGAGAGTATCCTTGGCTATTTCCTTTGATAAGCCAGCTGTCAATTAGAGTGAGCTTATTCTAATCCAAAAAAGGGAAAGTAAAGAAAGATAAGTACATAGTAGAGCTGTAAGTCCTGAATGAGTTATAATTAGGTCAGCTAATGAGCAAGATGAGTTGAAGAAGCAAATAATGTTAGAAAGCTTCACAGATCAAAGCTAAAAACCTCCAGCATGATTGTAAGCATATGGTCATGAGGTTAGCCAAATGATGAAAGATATAAATAGTAAAGTAAAAGTTTCTCTGAACGATGAAGCACCGAAGAGCCAAGGGAACTAAGAAATCTTAAAAGTTCCCTATTGGAGCGCTAAAATTCGGAATGCTAAAGTTTAACAAAGAATGTTATATCTCTCCAAAACCTATTGTGAGGCTATGAGTATGAAGAAAAGAAAGAGAATAAGAAAAGCCCTTTTGATTAAATGAACTCACCTAGTAATGAAAGGAAAAAAAGAAGACTAAAGAGTAAGTTAAGGGTAAAGATGCAGAAAGTGCTAGATAGTTAAAGTTAGCAAATAGTAAAGCTAACTAAAGGAGATGACCAATTAAATATGAGGCAGCAAGTAAGATTTGCCTCAGAAATTTTATCTTTGAAAAGAAAGGTCAATTATTAAAGGTTAAGAAACCCTAGTAAAGGAAGAAATTGGCATGATTCTAAACAGCAATTGAATGGCTAAGAAGATAAAGCCAATAGAGATGTGACTAACGAGTAAGTCAGCCATGCCAATAAGAGAAGATGACCGTTAAAGTTAAGGGTGCAGATCATATATTTTTGAAAGATATCTCCACTAATGAAGATTAGGCCAGTCTTCAAGGTTAAGAAGCTCAGCTAAAAAGATGTGCTGAGAGCATAAAAGTTAAAGACAATGGTTATCTTTGTCCTTACCCCAAGGACGAGTCAAATGTGCCAGGAATATCCTGTTTCCCAGTTAAAAAGAGATATAACAAGAGCTAGTATACCGGAGAAAGTTATGTGGGGAAACGGAATAGAAGATAAGAGTCCAGAGTTTAAAGTCATTTATGTTAGTGTAGGATTTGACCAAGATGGGGGTGAATTGGTCAGATTTAAAAATTAAAAACACAAACGCAGAAATAAAGCGAAGTCATTGATAAAGCAGAGAGAGATGAACACGAGCGATTTATACTGGCTCGGTCCACCTGACCTACGTCCAGTCCTCAGAGCACCTCTAAGAGTTCCAATCCACTAACCAATCACAACTAGGCCCACCAAGCCTTTACAACAGGGATTCTCTTTCCCCCTTACACTTTACAAGAAAACAGAGTGTCGCACACTCTGTTTTTCCATCTTAACTCAGCCTAACAACCTCAAGTTCCCAACCTTGAGTTTCTCACAAGAATACAATGATAAATATAAAAAACTCACTCTCAGAAAAGAGTAGATGGATAAATACTGAAGCTCACAAAAATTATGAACAAATTGACAGAAAGTATTAACAGAGAATAACAGCGTAAAAAGTTCATTCTTTGTCGTCTCTTCTACTTCTGTCTTCAAAGCTTCTTTGATTTATAGTTGAGACTAAATTCAATAGCCGTTGGACAGAGTCTGAATTCCCATTAGAGAAATTTGTAACTGTTACTCACAGCCGTTGTGTTTGTTCATTTGTCATTAATACTTTTGTTGTTCAGCTGTCAGCGGTGGTAGCTCTGATTCATTCCTCAGACGATCTGATCTTTTTAATGAAATGACTAGAAAGAATTTACTAGAGCAGGTAGATTTCAAAATGCCAAGCATAAAAACGGAAAGCTCTTGTAGCGTTGGAAGTAGTTGTGTCAGAGGAAAAAGGGAACTCAAGTTTGCATGTATTCATGACTCGAGTTCTGTCACATAGAAATTAATAGCTCAGTTGTAAAACTTCAAGTTTTGAAAAATGAGGACTCGAGTTCTGAAACATGTGAAAAATTGTTTAGTTGAAATATCCTCGAGACTCAAGTTTGGAAAATCAAGAACTCGAGTTTTGGAAAACTTTCAATGAGGACTCGAGTTTGAGAATCAAGTTTTTAAACAGATGAAATCTTGGAAGGCATGGAACTAGAGTTTGAAAAACATCAGAACTCGAGTTCTCTAAAACTCTAAGTCAAAACTTCCAGTTTTCAATTCAAGTTTTGTGAAGTAGTTATGGAACTCGAGTTCTAAATAACCTAGAACTCGAGTTTTATAACATGATGCTAAAACTCGAAGCTGAAACCTCAAGTTTTGAATTCAAAATCTGAGACACAGTTGTGAAACTCAAGTTCTGAAAAACTTAAAACTCAAGTTCTATAACATGATTGGAAAACTTGAAGCTGGAACCTCAAGTTTTGACTTCCGGTTTTGAGACCCAGTTGTGGAACTCGAGTTTTGAAAAACCTGAAACTTGAGTTCTATAACGTGATGAGAAAACTTGAAGCTGGAACCTCAAGTTTTAACTTCCAGTTTTGTTTGCACGTTATGGAACTTCAAGTTTTGAAAACTTAGGACTCAAGTTCTTGAACTTGTTTAAAAACTTCTTTTCAAAACTTCCAGTTTCAATATCCAATTTTGAAAAACAATATAGAACTTGAGTTGGTAAAACCTGAAACTTGAGTTTCAAAATTCTTCGGACAGTTTCAACACAGTTTCACAAACATCAAACCAGATTCCAAATTTTGTAAAGTTTTGACTTCAAGATTTGCTTCAGGAAGCTCCAGAAACTCATTAAACTCTATTTTCATCTTCAAGAAATAGTTTTGAGCATTCAAATAAAGCTTAGATGAATGGTAACTCAATTTTTTATAACATACCATAAATTTGAAACATTTTAACATTCAAATTGAGTTATTTAACCACATCATCTTTCAATTAAAAAGGATGCACAAATATAGTTGTAAATCATTATGCATTATAAAAACTGTTTTCTCTTTTATATTTGACATCATCAAAACTAATCATATCTAACATTCTCCCCCTTTTTTATGATGACAAATCCTTCATGAAAATATGTTTGGATATAAAAGCAAATCTGATTATACAACATATTTTCATGACTATCTTTCTCCCCCTATTTGACATCAGCAAAAAGTTTGAAATATTCATTTAAAAATGAAATATGTTGCTCTTCCTTTGAATACCAATTAAGTTCCAAATAATTTGCAAATGTAGTTTCAAACAAAGGAAGGTTTTCATGAAGACACATTTGAAATAAACTACTGAGGCTTTGAAAATGGATTTGAAAGAGGGAGGATTTAGAAACTGAAAGGAGACTTTGAAAATAGATTTGAAATAAATTTACAAAGATCTCCTTTTTCCGTAATAGAAACCAAAGATGTTAAAATAAGCTTGAAAGATAAAGAAGGGTTTAGAAATGCTCATTGGATTTGGCAAAAATGATTATTGATCTTTTGAAGTCCATTGCCATCCTCTCTTGTTGATCCACCATACTTGTGCTATCTATGCAGCTCAGATTCATTTCCAAGATTCTTCCATCTTTCTTCCATATTGGCATAAATGATGTTGCTTTGAAGGAAGTTCCCAACAAATCTTATGAGCAAGCATCAACATAATGAATCCGATGAATAGTTTCCAATTCTCCTGTCATAATGTCAAATTCATTCTTGCAAGGAGATTGGTTAGCACAATGAAATAGCAATAAATCATCAAAACTAATATGATACTAGTAAGTACGGATGATGAAAAGATTGGAGATAAGCTTTTGAAAAGTAAAGCACAAGTGAATGAGAAGCTCCCCCTTAATGAATGCATGGATTTAAAAACAATCATGAAAAATAGAGTTTTGTCATAAACTCCCATCACTTCTTTTTCAAGTAGGGTTGATTGAGCTTTAATTATGTTAGTTTTCCTCTTGAATTTCCAGAGTCATAGAGTCAATTTTGGCCCATTCATGACCTTTTTGTGCTTAAATGTGATTAGGAGTTGTTGAGTTGGATTAATGTAATTTTGGGGTCATATGCCATGAATAATGATACATTCATGCCTAAATTCCTTCATGAGCAAATGATACTGCCAAAGTTTGTTATTTCATTTCAGGAATTCCGTGCAAAAGGGCAAGGACAGCAACTCTGGGTATTTTC
>JANTPZ010143457.1:0-25303 GCA_025593235.1 Vachellia pachyceras | reverse complement strand
TTTCCAAATTTTGATAATTCACAGAAAGAACCATCAGTTCTACCTGCTCGACTCCCAACCTTGCTGTTGAATGGTTCTTCAGGGATTGCGGTGATTTTTGGTTCCTTTTGCAGACCAGAGACAGCTGCTGATGCTTATTATTTGATTTCTATCTTCAGAAACATAATAGCTATTTTTAAATCTTAATCAGGTTGGCATGGCGACCAATATCCCTCCTCACAATCTTGGGGAATTAGTAGATGCACTCTGTGTGTTGATTCATAATCCAGAAGCCACTGTGAGTACTAAAACTTGAGTCTTAGTTAAACATATCTAGTTTTCTGGTGGATGTTAGAAATTCTGCAGCAGTTTCATATTGTTTATTTCAAAAGTTTTGCCAAAAAATTTCAAAGGTTTTGCCCAGATAGAGAATGAAATTTAGCAGCAGTTTAGGCAGTTGGGATTTTCTGGTTTATATGGTGGAGAGGATTGCCTGCAATTTTAAGGGCTATCTATGCACCTATTTAGATTATTGGATAGTATTGGTGCTTTGTGCATCAAAGTTTGAGGGATCACTATTTGTCAACTCTACTACCTTGATTCGCTTTTCAGCCACTTGGGTTTTTCTCTATTCTTTTGTTTTGGGGCTTCCAAAGTTTTTCTTATTTGAGTATTTCTTATCCTCCCCAACAAGTTGTATTTTCTTATCTCTCTAATTTGATCTCCTCTATTTAAAAAAATGCAAAAAAAAGCCCTATCTTTGCCCCCTATGTTTTGAGGGGTAGTTCAAATATGGCTGCTTAATTTTTTTTAAATTCCAATTTTGATCTAATTTTGACAAAATTATTTCTAGATGTTAGTGCTGTCAAAATGCTTGATTGAAAGTGCCTCTGTGGATCTCAGCTGGATCCTACGTGTTTTTCCACCTCCCTTTTCTGTCTCACTTCTGTTTCTCCCTATATTTCTTGTTTCAGTCTTACTCTCTTTCCCCTTTCCCCATCTTTTCACTCAATGGAGGAGTTTCCACTGAGAAGATGCAATCTAGAAGAAGCTTCACTTTTCCATACCTCATCACTCACATCCACCCTCTTTCATTCTTCATAAAAATCTCTTGAGCGGGAGTTAGTAAAATGAGGTTACAATAGTATTATTTCAAAAACACATTTCTTTAGTTTAGTTAATATGATCCAATGGTATCGGATCTTGGATCTTGCACCATTGCTGTTACAGAGTTACAGTTTGCAATCTTATATTTGCTTAAGAATAGAGTCTATCAATGGTATAAAAAAAAAAGAATAGAGTCTATCAAAAAATCATGACCCTCAGAAAGACAATTGCTGGAAAAGAATATCAGAGTTGGACTCTTGGAGTTTTTGAAGCTAATGCCAAAGGCTCCAAAATGAGAGTCCTATTCTTTTACGTTGAGTGCCAGTAATTGGCTGTGAAGACTTGGTTTGTTGAGGTTTAGTATGTGCCTCATTCATGGCATATTTGCAGGTTGTGATTGGAATGAACGTTTTCTTGTGATTTAGCTATATCCTCATTGTCATTAGTCTCCCAATGTATCATAGTTGTATACCATATTACCACATACTTCAGATAAAGTGAATAAGTCATTTCATTGCTTTTGACCCATGATGATCTTGTATGTTTTGTATTCATAATTGAATTTTCTTGTTAATTTTGTTGTGTTGTAGCTACAAGAATTGCTGGAATACATGCCTGGACCTGACTTTCCGACAGGAGGGGTAATCATGGGAAATTTTGGGTGAGTTGATTAACAGTATCTTAAGAGTTTGTGTGGGATTTTTGAGGAAAATACTCTGTATTTCATTGATGTAAGCATACACTACATCCCTATTTATTTACACCAGGGAGATACATTGAATGAATGCTAATATGGCAATATTCAAATATTCATAATAATTGCGCAATATTCCCACTGTCCCTCAAGTTTGATGATAAATGCTTATTATGTTCAACTTGCTTGTACAACGCTCAATGGTAGTTTGAGTAGTCCTTTCGTTAATACATCTGCAGCTTGAAGGTTGGTAGGTAGGGGAGTCAAACACGATTCTTTCATTAACTTTTCCTCTGATGAAATGTCTATCCCACTTCCACATGTTTAAATCTCTTGTTACAAATGGGATTTAAGGCCATGCTTATTAGCAGCCTTGTTGTCACGATAGAGTTTTAGTGGTAAATCGACATTGACTTGTATCTCATTCACGACTCTTTTCAATCACAACTCTTCCATTATTCCTTGAGTTAATGCCCTAACTGCATTATAATTGGAACATTTTTTTTTTTGTTTTGTTGGAATGATAGGGGTTTTTAAAATAATCGTAGGTATATTAAAATTTCAGCTATTAATTTGATTCCTTGTAAATATATTTGGATTGGTTTTATTATATTTTCAAAGCTCAAGGACTAAAAAGAAGCTTAACAAAGTGAAATAAATAAATTTGAAAATTAGTAGAAAAATAACTATTTTGCCTTAATGCATTACAGATTGAGGCTGTTTCTTGCCATTTACCTTTTTATTGGTGCAATATGAATATGAATTATCTTGTGGGTCAATGTGAATAAATTAATGGCATACTTTTAGTTCTAGACAGTGATATAACGTGGTAGAAATTGCTTGCACTTGCACTTGTTATATACTTTTTCTTTGAATTATAAAAATGTTGGTTGAAAAATATAAATTCAGAATTTTGTTTTGCTAGACTAAAATAAAGATGGAAGTAATTAGCCACTTCGTTTTATAGAAACTTGGGAAAGTTGAAAATTTACATGATGAATTTGATGTTTACCTTGAGCCAAGTTTCCGTTGTCAGTTTCTTTTTGTTGTGACATAAGCTGAATCAGTATTTTGGTACTAATTTTGCTTATTCTAGAGCTTTATGTCTTGCCCATATTGTTGCAACCATTGGTGCTCATTTTTCTGAAGGATCTTAGAGGCGTACCGTAATGGCCGAGGACAGGTCATTGTAAGGGGAAAAACTGATATTGAGATGCTTGATTCTAAAACAAAACGGTCTGCAATAATCATAAAAGAGGTGGAATTTCGAACTCTGTCAGCCACGTTAGATGTCATAATTTTATACCTCTCTTCAAAGATTTAACCAGAAAATTTTTGTTCTATGATTGGGTTAGATCCCTTACCAGACCAACAAGTCTGCACTACTGGAGAAGATTGCCGAGCTTGTGGAGAACAAGGTACAAGTACCATTATGTTGAATAACATATAAAGTCTCATGAAATATCAATTTATGTTTTTCTAAAAGGCACATACCAACAAGACGAATAGTATATTTTTCATCTGAACTGTGGTTTCTCCTTAATTTGGGTTGTCTGGAAGCTACCTTAACATTCTGCTTCAAGTGATATACTATATAGAGGGTTGTATGTTGTAGTTAATCTTAAAGCCTAGAAATTCTATAATTTCTTTGGCACTTTGCCTATGACTTCAGTTTCTTTTTTCAGCTTTGGTGGCTTTGAAAGTGAGTTAAAAGATGATTCTGGATAATGAAGATAGTTTCCAGTGAGTGGTTGTTAACACTTATGGGGCTAATTTTGGGGTCATTGATTGAGTGCAAAATCGTAATTGATTTTCCATGTGGTACTCATAATAATAATGGAGATGTTACTCAGATTCAAGATGAGTGGCTTAAATGGAGAAGGCCAATACTGGAGTTATTTGGAACACATTGTACTCTTACCTTTTGGTGTTTACTAATTCCATTCATGAATGAAATTTGCTGCCAGCATATATAATAAGCAACTTTATGATTTGTTTCTCTTGTCAACAGAGTTTGGAGGGTATAAGTGATCTCCGGGATGAAAGTGATCGTTCTGGGATGCGTGTAGTTATTGAGGTATACAAAATAGTTATGGTCTTTGCTCATACATTCTCCTGTTGAAACCTCAGTAAAGATAAATGTTCGAAAGAAATTGAAAGAAAAAGCTTCAGAACACTGAATAGTGATTAATTTTATGCCCTTTGCAGCTTAAGAGGGGATCAAATTCATCAATTGTTTTAAACAATCTGTATCGATTAACATCTCTTCAGTCTACATTTAACTGCAATATGGTGGGGTAAGTTCTTACACATTTCCTCATTCTACTATTCAGTTCCTCTTGCCTTTCCGTTCTTTTCTTCTCTCAGACCCTCTGTTTCTCTTATTCTTCTCTGTCCTTTCTCTCTTTCCCTCTCGTGCCTTTCTTTATACATCTTTCCATATTATAGAGGAATAACAAGATCCTAGTTGATTTTTGTGATTGGCATAGATGTTTCCTGGAAAAGGAGGAGTGTTGGAGGGGATTTAGATTTTAGGCTTGTTCATGTGTCTTGGGTGCATTTAAAAATTAAAAAAAAATCATGCTATATGTAGGTTTCAAAGTGGGGACCTCATGATTGTAAAAGCTTATATTGGCCACTAAACTAGAAGTTGACACCTTACTAAAGGTTTCAAACATTTAACCATAAACGAGCAGCCTGTCCCATTTATTTCACTAACCCGCCCTCTTTTTGGGTGGGCACAAACAGATAAATTTTCACCCAGCCTGGGTGGGTCCACTGGGTTGTGGGCTACATGCTCAGCCCAAAACATAATCACTACATGGATTTGGCACTTTTTTTAGGTAGTAAGGCAAGTACATCCCTATAGGCAGGATCAAGGCAGCAGCCTTCTACCAGAGAGGAATTGGTGCCTTTATGGCATCAAGCCATTGGCAATTTGTTTCTTCCATGAATCATATTGATGAGGGAGTTCGATTTTCTATTATTCAATGGTTTTTTAGGTCGTGGGATTTGTTCCGAATCCTTTCCTTTAATGTACTGTTATCAGGCTCAGTGGAATAAGAGAGATCATTGTAACAAATTTTTAGTTTACCGTTCTGTTAATTCATCCATACATTTAATTTGTTATGTTTTACTTATATATCTTCATGTCATCATTTCTTACTTGCTTTCACGTTTCTATATTTGTAGGATACTAAATGGGCAACCTAAACTAATGGGGCTGAAGGAATTACTCAAGGTGACTACTTGCTTGCCAAATCTTAGTGCTTTTTGTTTACCCGTCTATATAATTGTTGATATGAGTAAACTGTTTTCCTTGTCCCATCAGGGTAATTGGCATTCTTTTATAGCTTCCATGCCTTTGACATTAATGTTCTTTTGCTACAGAATTGATTGAAGCTTTAGCATGGGCTCATGAACTCACCTGTTGGCTAATTTGATTCAGAGCTTGTTTGGATTTTTGGTTGAAAGTAGTTTTTACAGATTCCGAGGCAAAACCTAGGTTTTGGAGAATAGATTTTAAAAAATAGCTTTTACAGATTCCGAGGCAAAACCTAGGTTTTGAAAAGTGATTTATGTTTGGGAAGTTATTAGCTTTTATGGATTCCGAGGCAAAAAAGTGGGTAGGAAAGAGGAAAGTAAGAAAGAGAAAGAGAAAGAGAGAAAAAGTAGGAAAGAGGAAAAAGTATGAAAGAGAAAACCTAGGTTTCAAACTTAGGTTTTGTAACCAAAATAGCTTTTAGGAAAAAAAAATTTCGTTTGGACAAAACCTCGGTTTTGAGGTAAAACCTAGGTTTTGAAACCAAACCTAGGTTCTAGAAGCTGTTCCCAAACAAGCTCTCAATCCAGTGGATCTTTCCATTGTGCAATTTTTCTAAAATTTAAATACATCTCATGTCATGGAACATGTGAGCACGTTTGATTAAAGTTTAAGACAAACGATGAATCATATGATGTTGTTATGTTTATATCATGCGTATTCTGTGAAAATGCAGTAGATTTCTGATGCATATAGAAGGAGAAAATAGATCAAGACATTAAAAATATCATTCACAAGATTCCCGATACATCTCTGCTGACCCTATTTATAAAGATATTACATAAATTCCCGAACTACACTTCCCCTACCATTTTCCTAATTATCCCCTAAATACGGATATAACAATTTCTGCAAGTCAAACACTAGTGATGAATCTCACTTGATTCTAGGAAATGTTTTACATGCAAACCACTCGTTTTTTAATCATCAACAACAACAACAACAACAACAAAGCCTTGCTTCACTTGGTGGGGTCGGCTATATGGAATACAAGAAGTTATTGAGCTTGATTAGAAACCAAATCCTTTGATCCATTTTTTAATCCTCAAAGTAAAATTCCTGGGAATACTAGATTTGCTTTCTGTAAATACTAAATAGCAGTCTGGAATGGGAATATTTCATTCTTTACACTTAACAACACTTGAGGGACATGATGAAGAAGAAACTAGAAGAGTTGACCGACAAAACAGCCTGTTGGAGTAGGTAATTGATATTTGTAAAAAAAAAAAGTTTGATAACTGAGAAAATTGTGACAAAGGAGCGACTGAAATAGAATAGCTCTTATAGGACAGAAAACACAGTAACAAAACCCAGAAAATAGTTAAACTAGAAACAGTAAAATATGCAGAAAATAAATTATGGTGATAGGCCTTTGATATGCAAGCTGTATGCATAATTCACTCATAATTTTCCCATGTATCATCACTCAAAAATACAAGATTAAACCTTTTCATGTCTCATCATTCTAACTGTATGAAATAGAGTATTTTTCTTTTGTTTTCTCCTGTAACATTCAACCTTTTTCAGGCATTCATAGACTTCAGATGTTCTGTTGTTGAGAGACGTGCCAGGTATAAGCTTTCACAAGCACAAGAGAGACGGCATGTTGTTGAGGTATATTCTTGGTGTGTTTATTTGTAGAGAATTGAAATCTTTTGACAACTTTAGGGGGAGCTATTAGAAATGCTTTTTATTCTCTATTTTTATTGGATATAATACTGTTAGCAGCACATCTGTCATTTGGGCCTACAGTTCACACAAACCCTAGTTTACTTTGAGATATTGAGGCCATCTATTACGCGACATTCTAGGAATAGATTATTATTATTATTATTATTCAGATTCTTGTGTAATTAGTATTCCTAGGATCTCAGGATACTCTCAGATCTGATTGGAATTTCTGTCCTATTTATATTACCCCTAGTGGATGAATAAGATATACAGTTCATGGTATCTTAATATTCTACAGATACTGTTATCGAAACACGGTAGCTGAATAAACCTTGTTACACTAAATATGTTATCTTCCATGCTTTATCTGCTCCTTGAGTCATTTGACTAAAATTAAAATATACAAGTAGGAGATATTCAAGATCATTGTTGCACATCAGCATGCCTTACAGACGCTGAAATGGTAGATGCTGATGAATATCCCAATCATTTATTTCTTTTATGTGATAAATAATGCCCCGTTCTATGCATTGAATTGTTTATCTACACATGCTTGCTGTCCAACTTGATAGTTTTCTCTTTATGTATCTGGAAATTGTGTAAACCAATTTGGAGATTGACGTGTTGCCAATGATTAACTGTGCTAACAACTTACCCTTTTCACTCTAGCATGTGCTTTTTCCCCTGGTGAACTTTGTGGTTAAATGCAGTTGAAGGCTTAAGGCGAACCATTTCCTTCAAGATACATTTTTGTTAATAGATGAACTAATATATTCATCAGGTTTATGTTGTAAATAAATGAGTTTCCATGTATAATTTTTTCACCAAATCGGCTATTCCTTTATTAATTTCATGGTATGCAGAAAACAAATAATACGGGTGAACATTTGTTGATTTATTGAGTGTAGTTGGTAGTTTGTCAAGTAAAGGTGTATGGAAGGATGTTCTGTCAAGTTAATGGGGATAAATTTAGTAATTGTCCATGTGGAAATCTTCAGTTGGGTTCCTGTTTAGCAATGTCTTTGAATGGTGGTTTCAGAATATGCCAATTTTTGCTTTCAGTCTTGTGGAGCTCTTGATCAATTTTCAAGAATTCAAGAATTTGAGTTGGGTTTCTGTTTAGCAATTTCTCTGGGAAAATTTTTGAAAAATGTAATATTTCGTTGTTGATCTTCTTGCTTAACATGGCTCTGCATGGTATCCAGGGTGTTATTATTGGGCTTGACAATCTGGATGGAGTTATTCGGGTTATTCGTGAAGCTTCAAGTAATTCTGTTGCATCAGCTAGTCTTAGAAATGGTAATCTCCTCGTGTCTTGTTTGTTTGAAATCCTGTTTCTCCTAAATGTGTAATTTGAAAGCATATGTTCACATGACTTTTCAGACATTCAGTTCAAGTGTTAAAAATTTTAGTTTGTATCACTATCATTGCGAAAGTTTTTTGTATTCCAAGTACTAGCTCTTATTGTCTAATAGTAACTTAAATATTGTATTGCAGAGTTTAACCTATCTGACAAACAAGCTGAAGCCATATTGGACATTAGTTTAAGAAGACTTACTCTTCTTGAAGTAAGTCAGAATCATGCCACTAAGAATGCTAATAGTTTCACTTGTTTTAAGATTTTTGTAAAATAGTTGTGATTATAATATAAATAATGTGATTTCTTCTGTACAGAGAAGAAAATTTGAGGATGAAAGTAAATCTTTGACGGAACAAATTTCAAAGTTAGAGGGACTGTTATCCAGCAGGAAAAATATACTGGAGGTACAGTTTCACTTATCAGCATTTGTTTCTTTCATAACGTATTCAGGCTAATCCTTGGGCTGTATTTGTTCAGTCAAATATTGGTATTGATGACTATATATTAATGTTGTATTACATGGCTTTTTACATCAAATTTTGTTTCTTGGATCCCATTTTCTTAACGGTTGGCTTACATACTGTATATATCAATGGTGTTTGCCAATATTTTGATGCCTATGTTGACCGGATATTAAGGTACACACCTTGCATCCCCAAAAGTCAGGCAGGTGTAGGACTTAATTGTTACTTTTGAAAATGCTTTTTGTCTGCCTATGTCTTCTTTCTATCCATTTTCTTTATCAATTATGGATTTCAATTTCTCTCTTTTCAAAACTTTGATATGGAATGAGAGTTATGGGAGGAAATGATTTTTGGGGAATGAAAATTAAAAGTGAAAGTTGTACTACCTTGTTAGGGTAATTGCATTGCCTTTAGAGGGTATTTTATCTTAATTTGACAAGAATATTCTGCTGAGAGAAAGGAAGAAAATGCGACTTTAAGAAATATGGTGATATTTGAAATACCATCTCTAGTCTCAACTTAATTCATCATAGGTGAAAATTTGTTTTTAAAACTTTCACTTCAGTTTATTCCCCATTTTTACACTGAACAAGAGGGGAGAGGCTAATTTTCAACTTCCTAAATTTTATTGTCTTTTCTATCTTCCTTTTCATTTTCTTTGCCTCTGCGTTTTGCTCTATGCATATTTTTGTTGCAAAATCTGAATTGATTTTTTCACAAAACACTGTTAATTACTTATATTATGATTATTTACCGTCTTTAAAGGATCATTTATATTTCTGAATGAACCATTTGGCTTCTTCCTGAAACTTTGACTTATTCCTGAAACTTTTAGCTTATTGAACAAGAAGCTGTTGAGCTGAAAAACAAATTTGCTAGTCCAAGGCGTTCTGTGTTGGAGGATGCAGATAATGGTCAACTTGAAGACATTGATATCATTCCAAATGAAGAAATGATATTGGTATGTTGCAGTATTAATCTTAATATTTTGTGCTTCTCTCGTTGGCAAGTCACTTCAGGATGCATTTGTTTTTAAACTTTTCTTTCTTGATTGTCTTACTTTCAGGCATTTAGTGAAAAAGGTTATGTTAAGAGGATGAAGCCAAGCACCTTTAATCTTCAAAACCGTGGAACAATTGGCAAATCAGTTGGGAAGTTGCGAGTGAATGATTCTATGTCAGACTTTCTTGTTTGTTCTGCACATGATCACGTCCTTTATTTCAGGTTGGCCTAATCTTGTCCCTATTTTGTTGCCACAAGTGAAAGAACTTGTGCCTTTGGAATTGTATAGTAACCTATACTTGGTTGATGGAGAATAAAGATGGTGAAGCTGTGCTAATACAGAAGAGCACTCAAATTTGTTGCCGATCAATTTGGATGCAAGTGAAATCTGTAGGAGCATACTGAACCTTTGTTTAGATGATCCAAAGAATCCTAATTCTATAAAGCTATGTAATCCCAGCTCAAGCTGAAGTAATCTTATTCCAACATTGGAAACAAAATCTTAATCCAACATCCCAACTAGTAAGAAGTGATAAATAATACAACGCATAAACTGAATAACTAGACTCTTAATTCCTAAGGGACTGACTCAATTCCAAAGTACGTTTTGATCCGTAATTGTCATTTTAATAGTAGCATATATAGCTCCACCTCACTGTTCTTCATGAAGCATGTAGAACTTGGATTTATTTGTGTAGTTGTGTACTTCCTTCCCTGGAAAGTTCTAAAAATTGCTAAGCATGTGAGCTGGCTTTTATATTACTTTACTATGCATATTGCCAACCATACTTTTCTTTTCTGGGAAACAACATAATGATGGCAAATGGGTTTATGTAAATCTCTGATACTAGGTCCCCATATTTATTGTGCTTGCTATTTTGTTTTGCCGTCAAGTATTTAAATTTTCCTTGCTGCAGCTGATCCTGATTTATGAAAAGGCATAGAGAATGACTTGTGAAATTTAATTTTCAGTGATAAGGGAACAGTTTACTCTGCTCGTGCCTATAAAATTCCAGAATGTAGTCGGAATGCTGCTGGCACTCCACTTGTTCAAGTAATTGGTTATTCCTCCCTCCCTCTCCACACACATACACTCGTGTTGCTGACAAATTCTATCATTCTTTTTATGTTTGAACCAGATTATATCTTTATCTGATGGGGAAAGAATAACATCAATTGTTCCTGTAAATGAGTTTGTTGAAGATCAATTTTTGCTGATGCTTACAATGAATGGTTATATCAAGAAAGTTTCCTTGAACTCTTTTTCATCAATCAGGTCAACAGGAATCATTGCAATTCAATTGGTTTGTTCTCTTATTTGATTTAGCTAAATTTCACCTTTCTCCAATGTTTCATTCAGCAAGTGTTAGATTGCCTTGTGTGCTGGTTTTGCTAGTCAAAGGGGGGGGGGATACACTATACTATCAGAGTAAACTCTATTCAATGCTTTATGTAAGTGCATTAAATAGGGTGCGGGGCAGGTAGCAGGAATCGAAATTTTACCATTCAACTATATTTTATATCCCTGCAATATCGAATTAATGATTTTTTATACTTTTCTGTTACTTTGAAATTTCCCATTCATACAGAGGGAAAAATATGACCTGTTGTGGATCAATTGAATCAATGACTACTCGTGATTTCATGTTGCTTAGTCAAGCCTCTTGTATGCTAGTTTTGCTTAGTCAAGCCTTTAATTCAATAGGTTCCTGGTGATGAGCTGAAATGGGTTCGTCGCTGCACAAATGATGACCTAGTGGCAATGGCTTCACATAATGGAATGGTCACTTTGAGTCTCTCCAGTAATGTAAGTTATTATTGTTTCTTTCTTAACAATTTTTTTTATGCTGTATACATTGAAATATGAGGTGACTTGAAATCACTTAATCTAATCGCACAGAAAAAACAGAAATTTAACGGGTTTCTTATTATATTCCTTGTTCGCTTTCTTGAAATCACTTGTTCTAATCGCACTGAAAAACATAGAAATTTAATGGGTTTCATATTATATTCCTTGTTTGCTTTCCCTACTGAGTGGGACAAAACTTGTTATTATCATCTTATTTTATTCCTTGTATATATATGAACTCACTCTTCATCTGTGAACTAGTCCTACTTATTTCAAGCTCTAGGCCCAATCTTCTGATCCAATAACTATTGTCTGATGTCTCTCTCTCTTTTTTGTTTAATAATGGCTTTGTAAGAGTGGTATAAGGTTGTATTATGATTACTTAATATATAGGATTCTTGGCGGGGTTTTTTGTTTTGGTGGAATTTTGCATCTCTGATGTTAAACATGGTCTGTGGAGGGGTGTCTAGCTGTGCATTCCATTTGTTTAAGAATATCACAGTTTAAATTAAGTGTGTAAAGGTTAGAATCTGTATTGTTGCCTTCATTTAGAACATTTCTGGATTGCTAAAATCCTAGAGGTAAAAGTTGATTGTTTTTTTCCACAGGTTTTTTTATTTACTTTCCAATTGATCTCTGTTTTTCATTGCTTACTATTGGCATTGTCAAGTATGAATTGTAAATAACAGATAGATAGTTATACACGGGTATTAGTTATAGACAGATTATGCAAGTGACTAGCCTTAAGAAGTCATGAGCCTACGAAAGTGAGAACCTGTCATTGAGATTGTTATATAATAAATATGACCTCTCTTAATTGTAATACGTCAGATTATGATGTGAATAAGATTAGTGTGTATTTAAGTCTCCTATCCTCTCAACTTTCTGTTCTTGATTACCTCTCAAACCTCCGTATCTCTCTATTTCTCTGTTCTTCCCTCATCTTTTCCCTCTCTTATCTCTGCCAGAATTATCATATAACATCAGAGATGTTAATCGTGAAACATTTAGTGTATCATTCAGACAACTGCCTCGTGCCCCCTCTCTTGACATTCCACACCCCTCTATCACATTGGCAGTCCAAAATAGTTGCTGGGGTTGAGATCTCTTTTAGTTTGTTTATTTCATTATCTTCTATGAATTGGGCCATATTATTGTTCTAACACGACAGTTTTTTCTGCTATACATTTTAATCATTTTAGATAAAAAGTTATTCTCTATGAAAAGCTACACAGGATTATAGCCTCAGGAATAATTTCACATTACATATTTACTTGTATATTTTTTTTCATTGATAATGATAAAGATCGTATTTCATAACCTCTTAAACTGGACTATTTACTTTGGTGCATTTATTGACTTGTAGTTTGTTGTCATTACTAATCTGTGTAGAATATAGTTTTTGACATGACTATCTCTTGCTTCAAGCTCAGATTCGTACACTAAACAGAAATACAAGGGGTGCCCTGGCAATGAGACTAAAAGAAGGGGATAGGATGGCTAGTGTGGACATTGTACCTGCCACTATGTGGAATAAGTTGGAAAACTTTCTAGAAGCCCCTCGGAGCAAGTAATTTTCCATGGTCCTACATTTTTCAGTTGGTAGTACTGATAATTGATAGGTTTGTGTAAGATTTCTGGTTATATGTGATCTGGCCGAGAACTTATTGAAAAAGGGCCCAGTTTGCCCAGAAAGTGTTGAGTCTTACTTTTGTGCTTCTTCATTGGATTGAGTGTGTGGTTTCTTTGATTAACTAGAGCCCTAGAATATGGTGTTCTTTGAGTTATTGCATGTTCCATGGTTTGCAAAACTGGACTGGTTGGTTCAATTGGTAGACCGTTGAACCAGCCATGTGACTGGTCTGGAAAAGTGAGCAAACCGGTAACTGAATTAGCTACCAGTGTGGACTGGTTAACTTGGCGGGTTAACTGGGTTCGCCAAGGTAGAGAAAAAACAAGAAATGAAGATCTGAAGTGATGAAAGATGAAGATGCAGGCTGAAGAAGAAAGCTGAAGAAAACCAGACAGAAGGAAAAAGTACGGTGGCTTTGTCTTGCTATTCCAACGTTCTGCCATGGTTGTTTTGCTGTATTTTAGCATAGCACCCAAAAGTTGGAAAGGCTACGCTGGATGTATTCTTTCAGTTGATGAAAGGTGCTGCCGGAGGTATATTTTCTGTTGAGGAAAGCTGCTGTTGGAAACATTTTTTGATTGAGGAAAGGCAGAAAGATGAAGAAAGAGGGAAGAGCAAAAAGTAAATGGTGAAGAGGTGTGGCCGAAGGTGTTATTTAGATTGAAGTAGAGGAAGAAAATGAGGAAAGAGGTTAAAAAGTCAAAAGGGGGAAAGAAGAATTCAAAAAATAAAGTATCTGAGACATTAAAAAAATAGCCTAAGATGATATATAAAAGCAGGTATATGAAAAGTCTATTTGATAGGTATTTAAGCAAAGTACCGATTTTGATGGTATACCATATATTATAGTGGTACTTTGCTATTAAAGAAAACAGCCAAAAAAAAATCTGATAGATTTTAAAATCTGGCATTTTAGAATTTGATGAGCAAGAAAATTTTTCATTGGAATAAAGCTCTAATAGGTTTTGTTCATAAAAAAAAAAAGAAAACATTTTAAATTAAATAGCTTTTAAATACTTAAGTAGTGTCTTTAAGTTTATTTGAATTCTTTAAATCTTATTTTAATCTTATCACTACCGTACACATCAATCTTGTTACTACTATTATTATTATTATTTAATTTAATAATAATATAGTAATTTAATTAAGACATCGGTTCAATTACAGTATGACCATTATCCCTGGACTCAGTGCTTAAATTGGTTCAATGTCCAGTCCAGTCTTGATACATTGTTATACACTACCTATCTTTAAACCAATTAAATAGAATTTCATAGTTTCAGTTGACATAATTCTCCACTATTTGTATGTCTGATGGTTCTTCTGTTCTTTTCCCTTTTTACTTGTCTGGTGTCTTTTTAATTGTATTTCTTCCATCATTGGATAATAGCCTGTAAATGGCTTGAATGGGTTTTTTAGCTTTTCATGATGTCTACGTTTGTTGATATATATCATATATGCGTAACATTTTTTATCATGCCTGCAGCACAAAGAGTCTAAACGGCCCATGGTTGTTGTTTGTGTCTGAAAGCGGTTATGGGAAGAGGGTTCCCTTGAGCAGTTTTCGCCCATCACCTCTGAATCGAGTTGGTTTGATAGGATACAAGGTATTTTTTATATCACGGAAAAGCCTGCATTTGATAGTAATCATGTTATAGTCCATCTAATGTATTTTATGGTTTTTATCACCTGTATTCAGTTTTCTGCTGAGGACCGGTTGGCTGCAGTTTTTGTTGTAGGATTCTCATTAGCTGGTAAATCTAGTTGTGTCATTTAGTTTCATGTTGGGTGCAATGCCGATGATCACAAGCATATCACTGCTGTGCTGTATGTTATAGTTTTGGTTGTAAAATACTTTCTTTTTTCCAACAGAGGATGGTCAAAGCGATGAACAAGTGGTTCTTGTTAGTCAAAGTGGTACTGTGAATAGAATTAAGGTCCGGGATATTTCAATACAATCTCGATTTGCAAGGTATGTTTGCACTGCATCCTTTTAGTGTATCATCAGATTATACTAATTCTGGATTGCTATTGCTCCATCATGCCAGCAAAATTTGACTGTGCAGAATGTGTATATATATGCATATTCTGTGTTACGCTTAATTTTGAATCTGTTCTTCTAAATAATTCTATTATCTGGCTGATTCAAGGGCTATTTTCTTTTGCTTTCCTGAAGTTTTCTTTCCACTATAATTAGATGAAGGTGAAGGCATCTCAAAAGCGTGTATCATGGATATAGTCCATAAATAGTATTAAATATCTCAAAGGAGGATAAAGTTGCAGGAAATAACAATTGGGCTGCTTTGCTTTATTTGTTATTTTCTGATTTATTTAAGATTGTTTTTCTTTGATGGAAATGGAGATTCAATAAAATGGAAGAAAGTGGAGTACCAAAAGAAGAAAGCCTTCCAAGTTCCAGTTTTCAACTAACAGAGATCTATTCTATGTAAATATACGTTTAAAAAACCAAATGTGATGCTTAAATAGATTATCAATGATTCTACTCGGTGTTTGTGTTATGTAATTGTAATAAAATAGGAAAAGTATTGTCAGGATTACGATCCTGCATCAGCTTGTTAGATGAATGGAATATACTTATGGTGGGAGAATAATTAGGGTGTCATTAGGATATCTAGGGTTATCCTGTAATTTAGATTTGAATTTGAATTATTGTTATTTTATTATTTTGTAAGCTTTATAAATTATTAGGGTTCTCAATTGTATTTAATGTTGATTGATTGAATAAGAATTTCTTTTCCCTCTCCTCTCCCCCCTCCCCTCCTCTCTTCTCTTTCTTTCCCTTTCCCCTTCCCATTTCACATCAACTTATTTTGGCATCAAGCAAGATCTTTCAATTGGGGCCATTCGCTCCTTCCTTCTTTACTGATTTATAATAATACTCTTGGTGATTATTTGTTAGGGGAGTTATTTTGATGCGGCTCGATCACGCCGGAAAGATCCAGTCAGCTTCGTTAATTTCAGCATCTGAGAGTGAGGCTGAGGAAGTTGAAGCAATTGCTCAAGCCTAGTTGTTGACAATCTGACCTGTAGGTTTTGCCCTTCATGAAATGCAGTCGCTTGATCCTGAAGCGAGTGCATGGAAAGTTAACATTTCAGCTGATATTATTGTCGAAGCTTTCTTCATGCTTCTGCATATATAATTTTTTGTGATTGTAAGGGGATGATGCAGGTTTTGGAATTACTCGTGTCTGTAATGTAGGTGGCTGAAAGTTAAAAAACAAAAAAGAAAAGAAAAAGAAAAACAAGAAATCGCCTGTTGTATTACTGGTAGCAGTGTAAATCTTGTCGGATTGGTGTAAGTTATGACTATGCTATGTTATGTTATGAAAGGTTTCAGTATTCTAATCACCAGGGGAAAAAGTTATAATGAAGTAATCAGTGAGTTAACCATTAGGTGCACCCAGCTCCTTAAAATACTTAGTGATGCAATTTTGCCCCAAACATATTAAAAATGGAGTGATTCTCACCCTAAGGAAACGGTAAAGTTAATCTCTGTTATATATTCACTATTTGCCATCTTCATCAGAACCCATTGAGATGCATTGGCTCCACACTTTTCAAAATCCCCACTTATGGGCCCTTCTTTCATCCTCCTACTTAGTTAACCCTTTTGCTTTATTATATTTCAAGTTTGTTTCCTCCACCGTATATACCCTGCACAGGGCTTCTCGAGCTATGATCAACGCCATTAAATTACTACCATTCCCCTCCACATCTGCGACCTCATCGTTGTCATCGTACAGAAAGAATAACTCCGTGAAGTGTCTGCTTTCCAAAAGTTTATCTAGGAAGGTGCTGAGCAGAAGCTTATGGAGGAAAGCTTATCTCCTCAGTTTAGTTCGGTCGTGTCTAATTAAGATGACAAGTAGTGAATATAACGGAGGTTAACCTTCTGTTTCCTGGCTGTGAGCATTGCTCCATTTTTATTATATCAGAGGGAAAAATCACACCATTAAACAGTATAGGTTATTGGATGCACTTGTAATAGTATTTTTGGGCACTTAACCCTTCATTTACTTTAGATTAGTTTGCAGGTTCTCAACTACTTTCTAATTTCCTTTTTTGCGAGGGAAAAATATGAAGAAAAAACCTCATTGTAACGGATCAATGCAGCTGTTGGAAATGAAAATAATGGAGTTTATTTAAACAAAATAAATTTGGTTCATTTGTAAATTTAAACGTAACGCCTTGCTGTTACAATTTACGTTTTTTTATATAAAAAAGTTTAAGTTAAATTTCAAGGGTTCACCAGGCTCATACATACCTCTAGCTCAGAGAGCACTTACAGAAGTACATATAAATTGTCTATCAACGAGATCTTCACTTGGATTTGAACTCACGAGTTTATGAACTATGGGTTAATTCCTCACAAACTCACGATTTGAACTCATAGAAGTACATATTTTTATACTCCAGCTGGTAGCAAGATTTTGTAATAAATTGACACAATGGTGTAAATTCTAAAGGTAGTTGAGGATTTTTTTTTCAGTTATTGAAATTGAAGGAATGTTTGTAAATGGACTTTTGTTTAAACGGATATATTAAATGAAAAAAAAAATTCCTGTTTATTTCTTAGCTTATAATTTTATGGGTATGAATCAGATTTACCAAGTGCTTGTTTTATTTAGCATTCCGTTTAAACTTAAAAAAATGATTATAAATATGTATGGGTGACTTCAAAAATTTCGATTAGCCGTGATTTCACATTCCTATGAGTGCATTTGAAAAATTCTGACCAAAATTGGCAACAAAAATTTCTCTAATCTACCCTTTGCTCCCTTCTTTGAAATTCTTTGCGAGATTCATTTCACCTTTTCTTTATTTCATATATGTATCACATGCAATTTTAAATTATTTTACATAATTAATAATACTATTAAAATAATATTTTAAATATTCATATAATTTATTATATCATATTTAATGATCATTATTATTAAATTTCATAATGGAAATGCAAGCAACTTAATGGAGAAAAGTGCCCAAATAGAAACCAAGATTGACCCACACTGCTTTTAATAATCGCTTATAAAAATTACAATCACATTTTCATGCGTAAAAATTTCGATCTCTGCCTAAAAATCTACATCCTTTACCTTTGCAAACTCTTTTAAAGAATCGAAAAAATGGTCATATTCCTATAGCAAAACAGGAATGGATGCTGTAATTAGTCTTTCAGTTAGAGTAAGTACGTGTTTGTCACCTAGAACCCAACTCTATTCAAGACCTGACAAGGTTAAAAGAACAAATATTGCTATCAACCTTTACAAAAACATATACCCACTGTTGAAAATTCACAACAGACATATAATTTAATTCACAGGATCTTCCAGTTCTTCTCCAGTGCGTTGCAGATAAGCCTAAGACAAGTCCCTGCGCTCAAGGGATGTCCAGAAACTGCAAAACCAGGAAAAACAGACAAAATGAGAAACCAAATAATGACCCTCACTTGTACAATAATGATTATTATAAAACATAACAACAGACATGAATAAAGAAAGAATTTTAGTATGCACCCTGAATAATATAAAGTAAACAATAGAAACAAAAAAAAAATACAAAAGAAAGAACATGATTCAATCCACCTTCAAGTGGCAAAGGTTTTGGGCATTTTTAGTATATTTGTTCAGTCCTTGGTACAGTGTACCAGAAAGCCTTAGATACATTTACCAAGTCATAATTGAGCATCATTGCACCCAATTAGCAATGCCTTTTCCCATCATGAATTTCTCTCCTCACAGAGTTCGATTTCTCAATCTTAAGTAGAATAATGTCTTTTCAAACAACTCAATAACTACCATTGATAAAAATCCATCATTTAGTTGAAGGGAAAATGTATCCGCAGGTCCTTACAGTTTTCAGCAGTTTTGAACCATATCCTTGGACTTTTGTTTTTTCTTTTTTATTGGATCCTTGAAGTTTATGCCAGTACATCCATTGGTACGTGAAGTTTAAACTGTTGAACAAATCCTAACTGTGTCATAAGTATCCGTTTAGAAAGGGGAAGAAAATTACATTTCGGTTATCCCTTATCAATTTTCTGCCCAATCTTCCACCCTTTAAAGAAAACTTTTTGGTCTTCCTACTAGAGAGCACTTGTATGATTCTTGGAGCATTGTGTTCCTCTAAAGCTGCAAAATTCGGACATATTGAATATTCTCGTTGTGTTCCTCTGCATCTGAAAATCCATCTTAATGTGTTTTCCTACAATCGCATCCTCTGCGATTGCTGTCGCACCATCAGGGCTATTGGAAGAAGACGACTTGGAGCCTGTTGCCTTGTTAATGCTGGACGTACTCCCACTACCTTCCACACTCACTCATCACACCTGACATGTTCAATTATTCACTTAACACACGTCCTTTGTTTATTCTTTTGAAAACCTAATCCCCAAAAGCTTCTTGCTTGTTATTTAGTTTGTGTTACAGCACAAATTTCGTGTTCAACCTTTTTGGGTAGAAGTTCAGACAGAAAATCGATCAGGGATGACCGAAATGTAATTTCCCCTTTTAATGGATATCTTTAACACCATTAGACTCTATTTAACAATTTTAAACTCCAGGGATCAACGGATCTAACGGCATAAACTTAAAGGATCCAATGAAAAGGCCAAAAAACAAAAAGTTCAGATATATTTTCCCTTAATTGAATTACTTATCATAATTCTTGCCTAAGAGTTTCTCTTCCAACCTAGCAAAACAAAATAGAAACAGCAATATACTGGACTCCACCACACACAAGAAGAAAGAAAAGTGACTCTCAAGCGCAGCTACCTAAACGGTAATGCATTCATTATCCATATTGATGCCATTCAAAAATAACTTTAAAGCGTACGTAGCAACTTGCATTAAGCATGCAAGTTTAATTTTTCTATGAGAAAAGTGACAACCTCATATTTAGAATTAATTTCAAATTTAGATCTATCCATTTCAAATTTAGATTTCTTCAATCTCATTGAAAAATTACCTGATATTAGATCATCCGCATAGTCAGCTTCGATTTTTCCATGAGCCATTGCACCAACCTGAATAGTTGTTATTTACACAAATCCATTAGTGAAACAAGAGAGGGAATTTATTGTGGCAAATGTAGATGAAAGATTTCATCTGGCTCACCACAAATACAAGGTTCGTGTGATGGGTAGCATTACTGATGTAGTCCCTCAACCGAGCAGTTTTCGATGAACTAAAAGAAAGGCCTACAACAGCACAGGAGGTAAACAAAATTTTCAAGTCCACAATAAAAAATATCCACAAGCTTCAAATTTATAAGATAACCCAACAAATAACACTTTAAAAGACTTAAAAAGTCTATATACTCTTCAAACACACCTATTTTGTGCGAGTTGATAGGTAAATGTTTAGTGACAGGATTTTTAATTACACGCAGTAGTGTTGCATGCCTGCTCTTTGCTTTGATACGGAACTTCTGCAGTAACTCCACTACATGTATTGTGGAAAGAAGGTTGAAATAATGGCATGAATATGATTATGGTAAGTGAGAATGAGGATGTAATAATACATTTCATAGCAGAAAAATTTACCCATCATATGACAAAAGCCTGCCAAAGTTTTTGGTATGCTAGCATGTGGTGAAACTTTAATGAGAACCCCTTGATTGGTTCGGATAAACACAGCACGTAACCTACCAGCCATGCGAAGCCGACTACTCACAATTTGAAGGAGGGCCTGAATTAAAAAAACATTTCAAACTGATAAGAAAAAGGATAGCTTTCCACATTGTACAGATGATATATGAAAATTGATGTTAAAATGTTCGATTAAAAAGGACAAAGGCTAAAGAGAACTCTTGATGGAATCCATTGAGCATGAAAACTGAGAAAAGACCAACAAAAAATATACATAAATAGAACATTGAAGAATATTTTATCCGCAACAACCAAAAAAATTTATAAATGGACTCAACATAATCAACAAACGCATGAGAATCTACTCTACTGCAAGAATAAAATAATGATTTTTGCCATAAAAGATTACTGACCTCATGGACAATATCAGGCCTGTAATCACAAGGATTCTTTTTTTGCTTCCGCAGAAAACTGGCATGATCATCTGGATTCAAAATCTGGTATTTCTGAAAAATAAAATGATAAAAAATAAAGGTCCATTTATATATATTGGCCAACAAAAAACATACAAGTACATGGATAATCATTCAGCATGATACAAAAGCATTATTCTCTTTCCTTTTCCCTTCAAACTGTTTTAAGACTCCAACAAAATAAAGTACAGCAAAGGTTTTTGGGGGGAATATAAACAAAAGAAAAGAAAAATAAAGAGAAAAAGCACTGCTTGTTTCTGGATATGACCCAAACAAATTTAGTTTCGTGAAACAATTTCTAAAAATCTAAGTTAATCTGCATCCATTAAAAATACTTTCTCCAGCAATTTTAAGGGGCACCCAGCACCCCACTATTTAGATTGGAGGCCGTTTCGGGGGAAGTTTTCTCTATAGAAGCTTTTTCTCTTTGTAACAAAACAAAAATACTTTCTTTCATCTTTTTCCTTTGATAGAATAACTTTTCCAGCTACCAAACTTACCCTGAGGTGAAAATTTCTGTTTAGGTATTGCAGAAAGTTCTAAAATCATTGAAAAAGGAAAAGAACGTAGCACAAGTTTTTGTAGCAGTTTTATAGGATTCTTCGTGATAAGAGAAATTCTAGTTCAAGGTTTACCAATACCAAGAAGATAATAGAAGTAAATACCTTGCCAACATTAGCAACACAAAGTGAGGCTCCCTCAAGAATAAAATAAACTCCACCTTCGGAGCTTTGGGAGTGAAGTGCAGGCTGAATTCCTGGAAGTTCTTCAACTGCAGCATCATTGTGTTCCTCATTCCCTGCTGATTCATCATTTTCCTGAACATACAAGCACACATATATGTATATGCTAGCATTTATCTAGATCGAAAATAATGCACAAAGATGCTGCCGTTTCACAATTTAACCACGAGTCATGTAACTCAACTACATCCAAATTTTAAGTACAAATAATCATAAAACAAATTTTTTTTTCAAAACAATAACCAATAGAATCAATGGTCAAAATGCAGCTATTTTGAAATATAACATTTAAATATTTATTTTGAGGATCAATCCTATACATCAGAAATCATATAATTATATGAGCATCAATCCTATACATCAGAAACCATAAAATTATATATGAGGATCAATTCTGTCCTTTGTAGAAATTAAAGGGAAAAGTAGACCCACCGCACAAACACCAGAAAATAAAAGGCAGAGCAACAACACAGGAGACTATTAAGATTGTATTTGCTGGGAGAAGGGAGCGACAAAATGAGAAAGGACCTCGTAACTAGAAAATCAGCAAAGTGAACCAACAGTGAAGCGCCATAAACAAGGTGCACACTAAAGATCATTAAATAGCCTACAAGTACCTTTCTGGAGAAATATGATTGAGATATATATTAGGAAAAATATCCTTTACAATCAGGAATTAGAATTAGAATGATGATTTTGTGTATTTAAGTATAATAATGAGCCATTAATAAGAAGGTTCCTCCTTGATGTATATATATCCCTCTCGGGTAATTCAATAGATGTGAATTTTACGATGCATCATCTTATATGGTATCAGAGCCTAACCTAGGTTTAGCTATTTCTCTCTTGCACACTGTTCATCGTCCGTACAGATCACTGTTCATCGCTGTCCGTACGCGACTGTTCACTCCCTGCCGCGTTCTCTGGTTCGAGAGCGTCACTGTTCAGCGTCCGTACAATCTGTACGATCACTGTTCATTGTCCGTACAGTCCCGTACACGTTCGGTCATCTCTTCTCATCATTTACGTCGTATGCCAACCCTTCTTTCATCACTATTGCTTATGGTTCGTATTCTCGTATTCTTGGATCTGGAACTGTTCAACCCACTCCGTCTATCAACTTAACCCCTGTCTTGAATGTCCCTAACCTTGCCTTTAATCTCCTTTCTCCCAGTAAACTTACTCGACAATTAAACTGTTTTATCACACTCTTTCCTGACCATTGTTTGTTACAGGATCTCAAGACGAGACAAATTATTGGTAAGGGTTATGAGTCTGGAGGACATTACTTCTTTGATGATCGGGTGTCTCGTTTGGTTGCTTGTTCTAGTGGTGCATCTCTTTTTGATATTCATTGTCGTTTAGGTCATTTATCTTTGACGTCCTTGAAGAGGATTTATCCTCAATTCAGTCATGTATCATCTTTAGATTGTGATTCGTGTCAGTTTGGCAAACATCATCGTGTCCATTTGGTGTCTAGAGTCAATAAATGTGCTACATCCCCCTTTGAATTAGTTCATTCTGATGTTTGGGGTCCTTGTCCTATAGAGTCTAAACCGGGTTTTAAGTATTTTGTTACCTTTGTAGATGATTTCTCTCGAACAACTTGGTTGTACTTGATGAAATCTCGTTCTGAGTTATTTTCTCATTTTTGCAATTTCTATGCTGAAATTAAAACCCAGTTTGCTGCATCCATTCAAATATTGCGTAGTGATAATGCCAAAGAATACTTCTCAATGCAATTTCAAAACTATATGCTTCAGCACGGCATTCTTCATCAATCGTCTTGTGCTGATACACCTGCTCAAAATGGTGTTGCTGAAAGAAAGAACCGACACTTATTAGAAGTTGCTCGGACTCTCATGTTTCAAATGAATGTCCCTAAGCTGTTTTGAGCTGATGCTGTGTCTACTGCTTGTTTTTTGATCAATCGGATGCCTTCCTCTATTCTTAATGGTGTTGCTCCTTACAACACATTGTTTCCTACTAGGCCCTTATTTCCTAAGGATCCAAAAATCTTTGGGTGTGTTTGTTTTGTTCGTGATGTTCGCCCTTCTGTCTCCAAACTTGATCCAAAGTCCCTCAAATATGTCTTCCTTGGTTATTCTAGGGTTCAAAAGGGGTACCGTTGTTTCTCTCCTACTCTACGTAGGTATCTTGTGTCTAGAGATGTCACTTTTCATGAGTCTACTGTGTTCTTTCCATCCTCTTCTTCCCCTGTCATTGCTCAGGTCGATAATCTTGATGATCTCTTAGTATATTCTGTCTTATCACCACCAGCTCCAGCACCTGTTCAGGCATCCATCAAACCACCAGTCGTTCATGTCTATCAAAGACGGTCCACGATCAGTAATGCCCCCTTTCAGCCTCATAGCCCTCCAGTACCTATGTCGTCTGATCCAAGATCTGACCCTATCAATTCTACTTGTGACCCTACTCCAGATACTCGTGACCCTGTTCTAGATCCGGTTGTTATACCTGAGCTAAATTCCCCATCTCCAGTTTTCAACCCCTCCATTGTTTCAAATTCAGCCGATTTGCCCATTGCTCTTCGCAAAGGTAAACGTACTTGCACCTATCCAATTTCTTCCTATGTCTCCTATACCAATTTGTCTCCTACCTCCTGTTCCTTTATTGCTTCATTAGATTCCATCTCTATTCCTAAAACTCTTCACCAAGCCTTAAACCATTCGGGTTGGTGTGCTGCAATGGAGGCTGAGATGATGGCTCTTGATCAGGCTGGTACTTGGACTCTGGTTGATTTACCGACAGGAAAGAAGGCCATTGGATGTAAGTGGGTGTTTACAGTTAAAACAAAAGCTGACGGTACTGTGGAACGCCTTAAGGCTCGTCTTGTTGCTAAGGGGTATGCTTAAACTTACGGTATTGACTACTCTGAGACATTTTCCCCTGTGGCAAAACTCTCTTCTGTTCGTCTTTTCATCTCTATGGCTGCTACTTATGATTGGGAACTTCATCAGCTTGATGTTAAAAATGCTTTCTTGAATGGTGATCTACATGAAGAGGTTTATATGAAGCAACCACCAGGTTTTGTTGCTCAGGGGGAGGATGGGAAGGTGTGTCGGCTTCAGAGATCTTTATATGGTCTAAAGCAAAGTCCGCGAGCTTGGTTTGACAGGTTTAGCTCAGTAGTTCAAAAGTTTGGCCTGCATCAAAGCAGGTGTGACCATTCTGTGTTTTACCAAAGGACGGATGATGGTGTTATTTTATTGGTTGTTTATGTTGATGATATAGTAATCACATGTGACAATACCTCTGGAATTTCGTTGCTCAAGAACTTCCTCAACTCTCATTTTCAGACAAAAGATTTGGGCCCTTTGAAGTACTTTCTGGGAATAGAGGTTATGAGAAGTAAGAAAGGGATTCTCTTGATACA
>JANTPZ010143444.1:0-10084 GCA_025593235.1 Vachellia pachyceras | reverse complement strand
ATTTACATGGATCTTATGCCATGATTTTTAGGATTTTAAGACCCTCAAGAGCACACTTGGAAGGGATCCAAGAGAACTTTGGAGTTTAAGTTAAAAAGGAAAAGCTTAACAAAGGTAGCAAGACTACTAAACTAAACTTATGTTTTATGAAACTTTGTTGTGAATGGTGCATGATTTTTGTGATGAATGAAGTGAATGATATGAGTATGAAATGTGATCTTGATTTCTATGGCCATATGCATATAAAAATGTAGTTTGAACATATCACATGTTATATGCTCATATACTTGTTTAAAAGTTGTTACATGCATATTCACAATACTTTTGTTTAGCTATTTTTGCTATTGTGATTTCAAAATCTCATTATCCAACTAACCATATAGGTGCAAGCACAAGCAAGGGTAAGGAAAAGGTTCTTGATACTTGAGGAAGATGCTTATGCTTGCTTGCTTTTGTGTAAATATGCCAAATGATACTTTGCCTTTGAAGTTGCTAGGTTTGTACCTTAAACCCCCAATAGGAGGGAACATATGAATATGGATGATGCATGCATGCATGAAAATGAGCTAAGAAGGCTAAAGGATGATAAGAAACTAATTATGCATGCTAAAGGCAAGTTCATGAATAAAAAGAGGTTTTGGTGAATTTATGAAAAATTGGTTTTCAAAGTTGAAAGGTTCCAAAGGCCCTGAAAAACGAATTTGTTTCAAGTGGCGACTAAAAATAGCAAACGAGCTCCAAATGGACTAAAACTTTCCAGCATCCTAATCTTTAAAATGATATAAAGTTTGCAAATCTTGGATGTGTACATTAAGAGATATGATTTTCCAAAGTTAAGGGAAAAACTAATAGTGACGATTTGGACATCACCACGGTTTTTGAATAAACTGTATCAAATGAGCAAGAATTGTAACTAATGAGTATTTTCCCCCTATAGTTCACTTAATAAGAAAAATTTAGAAATTGAAATCACTCAGTTTTGAATTTTATAGAATTAATTATGATTTTTAAAGTTGGGCCAGAAATCTGGAAAATGACCCATGGACAGTATCAGCGTTTTTATTTAAACGTTTTTGAAAGATTTAGTTCACAATTTTGGATCAAACCTTGATATCCAAAGCCAAAGAGTGATTCATAAGTGATCTAAAACAAGAAAATAGGGGGAAAATATGATGTGCTACATTTAATATTTTTTCTTGTTATTTTGCTAGTCATTAGTCCCGGATTGTAGAGAATGTCACCATGCAGTAAAGTATTGTGAAACTCCACTAAAGTATTATCTCAACCTTCTTTCATGGAGCTATATGATTGTTTTATGTGGGCTGGTATTCAGTACATTGAATAGATAATTTAATTGAGAAAACTGCGATATAAGTGAACTAAAATTGTTGTTGCTTACAAGAAAAGGCCAACGTCTCTAATCTGTAAGGTTTCCGGCCTTTAATCCGTGGTGAGGTGTATAACTTGTTATGATTTCCTGCTACTCAAATAAGTGGGGTAAGACACTCTGATGTCCATGCTTGGCCCGGAACGCTACAGCTATTAGTATCCATATCTTTCATCTAAATGACTAACATCAATGGAATAACGATGAATTTCCAACATGTAGGAAGATCCAAACAATTAACAACCTACCAAGATGGCTACTTACTGCCCTTTTTGTTTTGCCATTAACAGATCATGGCAATTTAATGCATGCATGAAACAGAAGTAAGCGATATTATTTAAGTATCAGATCTGTGATGGATGCATATCAAGGAATTTAATTGAAAAGCTGGAGGTTTATTTGTTGGAAAATTAGAGGAATTAATTAACAAAAGGTTCTAAAGATTAGTAAAATTAATATCATATCCCAACAGTAGCTGGTTGTGTTGTTATTAACAACCCCACCAACTGTCATTAACAACCGGATCAGTTACTGTTGAGACAATGATAATTTTGTCAATCTTTAGAACATTTTATTCATTAATTGGGTAAATTTCTGTGATTTGTTTTTGTTATTAAAAAAATTGGGGATATTATCATATGTATGGTGGTCAGGATGATATCCAAAAGAGTTTGTGAAATAGGCATAATAGAAAGTACTTAATTTTCCCGCCAACTTGCGATTTTGAAATAAACAAAGGAAAGAAAAGGGGAAGCTTTTGAGGGAAGGGAACCATGAAAGGAATGGTAGATACGGACGAATAATTATTCAGTTGGAGGAAGAGTCAAAAAGAGATCGTTTTTATTTTGGGTGGCGGTGGTGGACCACGTATGAGAGGAGGCGGTTTCTTGTCGTATGGTGGATTTATTCAAAAATCCTTCCTTCCCTTCTTTCTTTTAATTATTGAGTAATGGAAAGGGACTGGCTGGCGACAAGTTCTCCGTAATGATCAAACTCAGGTAGGGACTAATTAAGGATTGCAATTAGCTCAAGTTTCAATTATTGGTTAGTTGGCCTTCCGTTCTGTTGTTACAGGGAAAAAAAAAGCTGTTTTATTATTTTGGAATAGACTCATTGCGCCTAAGGAAAAAAAATGGAATAATCATTTTTTAATTGTGTACAGTCTAAACACGACATCTTAACATAGCGAGTTGAGATGTTAACACGCAGTGAGACAGGTTGCAGTGAACCCAAAAAAAAAAAGGAATGATTTGAAAGAAGGATTAAAAAAACAAGAGGAGAATCTCAATTAGAACATGTAGTAACCATTTATGGAACCGCATGTTTCTCATTGCACCACGCCCTAACCAACATCTACACTAAGAAACTGAAACTTTGCTCGTGGATTAGACACTTTGAGCATGCATGATCACAGATATTCAGAAGGAATTTCACTCTTGCAGATAGATATATACCAAACTGATTCCATTAGTAAAGTTTTGCTTTTAAAATTTTTTTTTTTGGTTCATTAAAACTGTGGGTTTTCCATTTGTGTCTCATTAGAGAGAGTAATTGGCATGATCTTCTAAGCTAGTTGATTATAATGGAAGTGAAGGATCCTGCATACGAATGGTTAAGGGGTACGAAGAGCGTGACCGTGGCTTACTTTATAACACCCAAAAAAAAAGGCCCTTTTTTTAAATGAAAATGATGTAATTGGAAGCTTACTCTCTAAGGTAGAAAATATACTATGCAAACAAAAAAAAAATCCTAGAAGTTTTTTAATTTGAAAATATAAAGAATTAAAATTTAACCTTAATTGTATGTTATAGTCACCACCAAGCTTCAAAAGAATGTTTCTTTCAGAAGAATCTCTGATGATAGGAATTATAAGGTAGGGCCTAATGGTTTCTTAGAAAGCTCATGACATAGGATCTCATGATAGTTGGGTGGGAATGGGTGTAAATATAAAATAATCAACCGGACTTAGGCTCCGATGAGATGAAAAGTTGGGAGGAAAGAAAATGGGAGGAGAGAAAATGGGGAGAAGAGAAAAATGGGGAGAAAATATCATCACCCATCTTGTTTGGATGGATGAGAGAAAACAGAGAGGAAAGAAAATGGGCAAATGGTTGAATGACTAAAATATCCTTAAATAAAACTATTTTAATAAATAGTAATAAGTAAAGTATCCTTAAAATATATAAAGTATAATATCAAATTAAATATGATAATGGAAAAAATTATATTAACATTAATATCATTAAATAATTTAAAATCAAATTATTTATTAAAGATATCTTTTCATGTTATTATATTTCAAAACAAAATAACTTAAATAAGAATATATAATTTTTTTAAGGTTGTGAAGTTTTAATAAGCAATTAAAAAATAAATTAGATATTACTAGAATATATCTTAGATCTATTCTTGTAAAAAAATAAAGTCATAGTGTGAAATTTAAAAAATTATATGTTAAATTTATTTAGTTAGAATGAAAAAGTAATAAAAGAGGATGTGGGTATATAATGAAAAAGAGTTTTCTCTCCATTTTCTCTCCATGCGTGGAGAGAAAAGTTGGAGAGAAAATGTGATGGGACCCACACCCCATTTTCTCTCTAACTTTTCCTTCCTCTCATATTTTCTCTCTTATCCAAGTAAGGGAAAACTCACTTCTCCCCTCATTTTCTCTCCAAGTTTTCTTTCCTCCCTCATTTTCTCTCCATCCAAGCATAGGGTTAGTCCAATGTGAATCTAACATGATTGCATTTCGTATGAGATAGAGTTATGGTGTTGATCTCTTAAATTTTCCTGTTTTTTTAATTTCGTATGAGATAGAGTTAAAAAAATATAAAATAAAAAACACTTGGAAAACTTACGCAACAATATATAATTCGAAGAATCAATAATTTGGCAAACAATTGGAATTAATATTTTCGGGCTTTTTTAATTTCGTTGAAAAAAACATCACGATTCACGATCACAGAGGAGACAAAGCTACACCGCCAATGCGGTTCATACATTAAATAGCGGGAACCCATCCCATTAAAATCCTCACATTTTCCTCTGAAATCTAAAAAAGACGATCGATTTCTGTGCGTTGCGGCGGCAAAAATGGTACAGGACAACAACGGCGTTGTCGTTGACGACGGCGGTTTACGGAGGAGAGGGTGTACGTTTCGCAAAAACGACTTCCTCCCTAAGGAGTCGTTTCGGAGCTGGGGAAACTATGGAAGGGCGCTTTTGGACACTCCGTTTAGGTTCAAGAATCGGGTCGTGACCCGGTCCATGGACCAAACGGAGCTCGTCGAGGTCAAGGCTCAGAGCCAGGGCGAGATGAAGAAGACGCTCACTTGGTGGGACCTCACGTGGTTCGGCCTCGGAGCCGTCATCGGTGCCGGAATATTCGTCCTCACTATCCTTGAGGCCAGGGATGATGCCGGCCAGGCGGTGGTCCTATCTTACGTCGTCTCCGGCGTCTCCGCGTTGCTTTCCGTCTTCTGTTACACCGACTTCGCCATCGAAATTCCAGTCGCAGGTAACATGTTGAATGTGATATTTATTTATTTTTATTTGAATATTTCGGATAAGATTGTAGAGATGCTCCCAATAATGGGTTACATAGATGTTGAAATTTTTAGCAGTTGATCAGGCAAGACTGTTAGACTATCTTAATTCTGAATTGAATTCCCATTACATAGGCTTTCTTTAGTCTATTTAATAACAAGTCTTTTGATAGAAAATTTAGGTACTGTCTGATAATCTTGATGAGCATTACCTACATTCAATGATACTTGATTTCAGTATAATTGATAAGGACAACATTAAAATTATGTTATAAAAATATTATATGTTATCATAAATTTTCACCAATTAGCCTTTCATTTTTATCATTCCATAATCTCTATAATGAATAGTGTTTAGGAATCTTTATACCAATAACTTAAAGGTTACAATTTGTTAACTAATGGGATTGAATTTGTCATTGGTTCTATGTAACTCTTGCTTGGGGTTGAGAGCATATAAATAGGGCATTTTGTGCACATCTAAGTGAAGAAAGCATTGTTTCATCGTTCTTTATAATTATCTCTTCATCTCTCCATCTTTTATATTTTTTTTACTTTATAATACGTTATCAGCACGACGCTCTAATAAATGTATATTTTTCGTATCGTTGTCTTACTAATTTCTTCTTCTTTTTTTATTATATTTTATTTGATCTACATATCTAGTATAATCTAAACCAATTATATGGAATTAAAGATATCATTTACCGATTGTTTTATACATCGGATTCCATGGTTAAGATTGGAGATTATTATTACTTCAAAATTTTTCCCTTATTTATTTACATTTTATGTCGATATATTTTATTTATATTTTATTTGTTTATTTACTTATTTAACATTTGTATTTAGTCATTTTATTTCATATCATATTCTATTATTTATATTCCCTTATTTTATGTTATTTCATTTCATTTTTATTATTTACATTTCATTTATTTATGTTATGCTATGCTATTTCATTTAGCAATTTATTTATTTTTATTATTTATAGTATTTTAGTATACTGTGTTTTAAATTATTACTCTTACATTTTGTTATTGTATTGTACTTTTCATGTTTTATAGTATTTATTATGTTACTCTTTCTTTTTTTACCATTTTATGATACTCTTTGTGTTTTATGTTATTTTTACATTTTATTGTCTTAATTTCATTTGTGTATGTATATTTTTATACATATATGGTTATAACATATGCACACTCACATATACTCACAACATTTTTTTATTTTTTATTATTAATTTACATTGTTACAATTGTTTTAGAAAGTACTCTGAATTAATCTCATGTCTCTTGGTAGCTAAACAAAATACTAAGCTCTTGACGAAGAACCATGAGATTCGTCCCACTGGTTCTGCTCCATTCCCTGAAGTGAATGTGAGTGTATGTAATAATTACCATCCTTATGGTCGTGGTCGAGGTCATGATCGTGACTGTGAATGTGGTCGTGGTAGGGGACGTGGTAACTATCATCATCATAATCATGGTAATAGCAATAATAGTTATAATTCTAATATTCAGCAGAAGAAAAAATACAATGAAGTACAAAAAAAGGACAAGAGTGGTCCTTCAAAAGTTGCTGAGAATCATTGTTATCGGTGTGGTATGAAGGGACATTGGGCACGTACTTGCCGTACGTCTGAGCATCTAGTGAAACTTTATCAAGCCTCCATGAAAAGAAGTATGAATAAGGTGGAAGCAAATTTGGCTTTCTCAAATGATAACGAGGCATACAAAAATGATGATATTGGGACAAGCAAGAAAATGATGTCAATAAGTTAAATGATATCAATGATTTTGATGCTATGACACACTTGGGTGTAGCTGATTTCTTTGAAAATCATGGTTAGATGAGTTTTGGCTAGAGAATAATGCAAATGTTTTTTTTGTTTATTTATGTTTCCCAAATCTACTTGATGTTTTAATATGTAATAAAGGAATCATTGCTTATCATGTATTTTGGTTTTAATGCATTTCTTTTCTTTTGAAGATTATGGATGTTTCAATCATTGGATATAAGAATGAAGATATATGCCTCATAAATAGTGGAACAACACATACTATACTTAAAGTAAAAGATATTTTTCTCATCTAATAATAAAAAGTGCGAGCATGAATACTATAAATGGTAATACAAAGTTAATTGAAGACTTCGAAAGAGTAATTATAATATTTCCAAAAGGACAAAATTTGTATTTGATGATGCTTTCTATTCCTCTAAGTCTCAAAGAAATTTATTGAGTTTTAAAGATATCTGCCAAAATGGGTATCATATTGAAACTATGTATGAGAAAAATGTTGAATATCTACATATTAAAATTGATAGATATGGAGAGAAATCTTTGTAGGAAAAATTGCCTGCATTATCTGTTAGGATTAGAATGTACACGTAGCGGAATTTAAAATTTTCTAATCCCAAATACGGATCTGTCAAAGGCGTTTAGATCGAGGAGATGAAGCAATACCTTTTGCGTTTCGAGTTCGTCCCTTCCTTTGCATTTGGATCTCTTCAGATTCCACAACCTTCCGCATTTTTGCTTCCGACCACGAGGAGCTGAAGTTTGCCAGATGCATTTACTGACCCCAAGAGGATTACTAAATCTCACATTCCGGCTAAAAATGTTCCAATTATAATTAATGTCCCAATAGGACAACCAATAAATGTAAATGAATCTAAGCCGCACCTGAAGTGTGGTAGACTAGTGGTTCCAAAGATAAAAATGCAAGAAAGAAAAAGGGAGCAAACAATCAAGGTGGTCAAATTAAGGAGGTTGTCTTTGTAGATGAAACTCAAGATATAACTAATTAAAAGACCTAAGAAGAAGTCCAGGTACCTGAAAATGATAAAGAAATCTTGATAAGTTATGTTACTACAGGGAAAAGAAGGAACCAAAAAAGTAATTGTCGATAATATATTTGCATATAATGTTGCATTGAAATAATCAATGACAATGAGGATCTTGAATGTAGATCAGTTGAAGAATGTAGATCTAGAGATGATTGGCCAAAATGGAAAGATGCAATTAAATTTGAATTGAATTCATTTTAAAACGTGATCTTTTGGGCCTGTAGTCTGAAAACCAAATCGTGTGAAACGAAATAAGAAAAATGAGGTCGTAAGATATAGAGCATGACTTGTAGCACAAGCGTTTTCACAAAGACCTGTCATTGATTTTGAAGAGACATATTCTCTTATGGTGGATACATGCAGTTTAAAATATCTAATTAGTCTGGCAATGAACCTGAAACTTGATATGCATCTGGTGGATGTTGTTACAACATATTTAAATGGTTCTTTAGATACTGAAATTTATTTGAAAATTCCTGAAGGATTTAAATTGCCAATAACATATAAGAATTCTTAAGAAGATTATGCACTTCGTTTGCAAAAATCCTTATATAGAATGAAGCAATATAGAAGAATGTGTTATAATCGTTTTAGCGAATATTTATTAAAGGAAGGTTATAAAAATGATCCAATTAGCCCATGTATTTTTACAAAAAGAAATGGAACAGAATTTGTTATAATTGCTGTATATGTAGAGATTTGAATATAATAGGAACTCTTGAAGAGCTTCAAAAAGCAATTGACTGCTTAAAGAGAAAATTCGAAATGAAGGATCTTGGAAGGATAAAGTTTTGTCTTACCTTACAAATTGAGCATCAGATTAATGTAATTTTTCTTTATCAGTCAAATTATATTGAAAAAATGTTAAAGTGATTTTACATGGACAAAGCACATCCATTAACTACTCCGATGGTAGTAAGATCCCTTAATAAGGAGAAAGATCCTTTTCGCCCTCAAGAGAAAAAGGAAAAATCTCTTCATCCTAAAGTACCATATCTTAATGTTATAGGTGCACTAATATATCTTACTAATTCAACAAGGCCTAATATTGCATTTGCAGTAAACTTATTAACAAGATTTATTTCGTGCCCAACAAGAATGCATTGCAATGGGGTTAAACATATATTTCGATACATTTGAGAGACAATTGATATGGGATTATTTCATTTTAATGAATCTGTATCTTAATTGATTGGTTATGCAAATGCCGGATTTTTATTAGATCCACATAAAGGTACATCTCAAACAGGATATTTATTTACTTGTGAGGGTGCACCTATATCTTGGCGTTCGGTAAAACAAACCTTATCGGCTACCTGATCGAATCATGCAGAAATAATCGCAGTTCATGAGCAAGTCGAGAGTGTGTTTGGCTAAGATCAATAACTCAACATATCCAAACAATGTGTGGATTGCTTTTGGGTCAAAATATCCCAACAGTGGCATATGAAGATAATACAACATCCATAGTTCAATTGAAAAGGGGATATATCAAAGAAGATAGAACAAAACATATCTCTCAAAAATTCTATTTCCCTCATGATCTCATAAAGAGTGGTGATATAGATATTCAGCAGATTTGCTCATGTGATAATATTGTAAATCTGTTTACAAACACGTTGCCAACTAGAACATTTGAAAGTTGGTATATGGTATTGGAATGTGAAGGTTTAAAGAAATAAAGTGATGTTGTCATCAGGGAAGACAATATTGTGTACTCTTTTTTCCTTCACTAAGTTTTTGTCCCAATGGATTTTTCCTAGTAAGGTTTTTAATGAGGAACAAATTTATTTATGGACATCCAATTGGGAGTATTATAAAAATATTATATATCATGGGTGTCCATAAATTTTCACATGTTAGCCTTTCATTTTCATCATTCCATAACCTCTACAATGAATAGTGTTTAGGGATCTTTATGCCAATAACTCAAAAGTTACAATTTGTACACTGGTGATGATTGAATGTGCCATTTATTCTATGTAACTCTTGCTCGGGGTTGAGAGCTTATAAATAGGGCACTTTGTACCACACTTTGTGTACATCCAAGTGAAGAAAGTATTACTTCATCTTTCTCTCTAATTCTCTCTTCATCTCTTATATTTTCCTTACTTTATAATAAATTACTTAAATTTTATAGTTAATTTGATGTTTTTAATTTTAGTAGGATTAATAAGGATAATATTAAAATTGCTTAATTAATTTAGTATTTTTCAATAATTTTATTGATGTGTGAATTATTTTAAAAGTGTTGTATAATTTAGATTAGGTGTGGTGTGTGTATTCAGGACAAGATAGGAGT
>JANTPZ010143437.1:0-30022 GCA_025593235.1 Vachellia pachyceras | reverse complement strand
TGTATGAGATGGGAACTAGGAGTACGCCATGGTGGCACATGTTGCCAAGATGCTTGTATTGAAGGCTGATTTTCACTCTCCTACATTAACACATTTGGCCAAATCACATTATGTTTGGTATATTATTAAAGTTTAGATTACAATTCACAAAAATTTTACCTGTCTCATCTGCATATCACACCAAGTCATTGATTCATGAGCCAATGATTCACATGACAGCCCCTACACCAAGGTATATGTTACTACTAAAGAACTGTTCATAAGTAATCATTGTTCACAAAATTGAATTAATAATTTTACCTCACTTGAGTGCACACTTGTTTGTGTGTTTGCTAAGGCACTTAATACGGTAGGTCGAGTGCTGCTCGCATTTGTTTGGATATCATGACTTCCAGTGTTGCTTGAATTCTTGCAACTTCTTTTGTTGTGGCCTATAGTGCCACAAATTGAACATTTTGCTGCAAAACCAATTCTACTCATTTTAGATTTTCCTTTCTTTTCTTCATTTGGATCCTTCTCTACATTCTATATTGACTTCTTCAATGTCACCAAGATAATATTCATCCACTTCTTCACTATCATTAAAATCAGTATTCAAGGCACTAATTTAAAATAATTTTATTTTCATTGACAGAAAAAAATCCATTGCTAAAATTGTACCTTTAACTCTAATAATTTTATAATTGAAAATTAGGAATTTTTATACTAATTTAAAATAAGCTTGAATTATGATTCTGAATATTTTATTTATTTATTTGTGTGTGTGTGTGTGGTGAGTGCCACGAGTGAATGGATGAGACTATATTATGAGCGTTCACATGCTTCCCCATTACACTGGGCCCGTTTGGCAAATTGGCATAAGCCACTTATAAGTGCTTATTCACATAAGTCGAGACAAATATGTGGAGGAGATTATCTCGTTTTGCGGGAAAGCACTGTTAAACGTGCTTATGAAAATAAGCCCATGATTACCAAACAGGCCACTATCTGGAAGGACGGCAGGGGCGGCTCCTTGTGTCTCCTTACAGGGATCCACCCTTATCTACACGTGTCACCATCCTATCCACTACAACCATCCTCAACCGTCCGATCTACCATTCAGGGGCTGCCCATTCCTTTTCATTAGATATTTAAATTAAAATTAAAAACTAAGAATTTAAGAAGAAGGCCACTTTCTTTTCTGTGTGTTCAGAGTAATACCGAGTTCACACGCAACCACAAGCAAATAGTAATTAGGGTGCCGACAAAATGTCTGAACCTCTCACACACACACCCCGCACCTTCCACTAACTGCCGTCACACGAACTCCCATGTTCCGTTTCTCGCAACATGCCGTGAAATGCCGACACGTCATAACCGCCGTTAGTGTGTGGCGCCGCCTTCTGGGGGTGGCCACGTGTTGAGGCGACAGCGGGGGAACGTGGATGATCCCTCACACGCCCTTCGGTGCAATTACTTGCGGTGGGTCCCTCATCGCGCAGGGCTTTTCATTGGATGTGAATGTTTATTGTGCGCGCATTACGTCACGGCTTAGTGTTTACCTGATGAAGCACCGTGTGGCCTAACAAATTTTACTTGAACTTGAGCTCCTGAACCTGCTAGTAAGCCTACAAGTCTAAGACTTAGCTCGTGAGAATTAAGGAAAGACTTAGAGAGAACTTGAGAGAGATGGAACTTGGGAGAATGCTTGTATATTGCTCACAATTGCTTGATTGATTACAAATGAAGAGGGGTGGAGTATTTATAGGCAAACTCCCACCTCCTTACTATTCCCACCTCCTTAACGGACGGTGGAGATTGATTCGATCTAACGGTCTATATTCGCCTTCCAGAATTCTCTCCTAAAATATCTAGATATTTACACATTAAATTCAAACATGTGAAAAATGTGTGGAGAGATCTAGAAGGGCTAAGTATTTACAAGAGAATTCTAGAGAAACCCAGGGTTCTCTATACTTGTCGGTGACAATTAGCACAGAGCAGTCAAATCCCTCGTTGACCGACTCAACGGAATATTATTCCATCATCATCCCTCCAAAAAAAAAACTCAGTGGATGAGAGAAAGAGAGAGAGATAAGGGCATGGTCAGTGTACGGGAACCCACAAGCACTTATGATGGACCACGCGTTTCATACACGTGTCACCCTCCCATTTCACACCTTCTCTCAACCTTCCCATAGCTCTTGCCCCTTTCACACTCATCTTTCCCCGGTCTCTCTCTTCTCCCATCACTACTCTGTTACCCATATATATATATATATGTATAGAGAGAGAGAGGATATACTGTATATAATTTAAATTCAAATTAGTTACGCAATACTTTAAAGGAAATGATTCCTCTTGTGACATGATCACAGTATGATTTGTCGTGTGAGTATATATTCCCATGGTGTTACGAGAATCCATTGGCATACCTTGAGGGTTATTCATTTATTGTCAAAAAAAAAATATTTGATTGATTAATGAGGGGATGCGTTGGTTAAAATTAATTAGGAGATGGGATGAAACAGAACGGAAGTAAAGGAGGTTGATACGTGGCAGGAAGTAATTGGCCAGCAGTGAGTCCGTTTGGCAAAAGTCCTGAGGTTAGAGCATCAAGCGCCCAAAAGGAGCGTAGCTTTTCTCTCGCACGCACGCACGCACGCACGCACGCACGCACTATCCTTCCCCCTCTCCCATCTTCGCTATAAAATGACCCTACCCCCCCATCTGGTTTCCTCAGACACTGCGTCTCTCTCATCCTTCATCTCAAACCTAGAAAGCATCTGACTTTCTCTCTCTCTCTCTCTCTCCCAAGTCCTGTTAAGCGAAGTACATGGCTCCTAGGGATAACAGACCCGCTTCTCTTGCCGCATCCAACCCGGCACATACCGCCAAGGAGATCCGATACAGAGGCGTCCGCAAGAGGCCATGGGGGCGCTACGCAGCTGAGATTCGCGATCCCGGCAAGAAAACCCGTGTTTGGCTCGGAACTTTTGATACCGCCGAGGAGGCCGCGCGTGCCTACGACGCGGCCGCCAGGGAGTTCCGTGGTGCTAAGGCCAAGACTAACTTCCCGTCTACGTTTGAACTTCCCAACAGCTTCAGTCGCAGCCCTAGCCAGAGCAGCACGCTTGAGTCGTCCTCGCCGCCGCCGGTGGCGCCTCCTCCGCTTGAACTCTCCCTCGGGACCCTCGCTTCCGGCGGCGCGTTGGGTTTCCCTGCCATTCCTGTGGCGCGTCCCGTGATGTATTTTGACGCCTTTTCTAGGGATGACCGCATGATTGCTAGGTTCGATCGGCCTGTTGCAGAGTTTCGGCGCTCCGTCGTCGATGGTGGCTCCCACAGTGACTCCGATTCCTCCTCCGTCGTGGACTATGACCGCGCTTCGCCACGAACAGTCTTAGATCTTGACCTTAACGTTCCTCCTCCGGCAGAGGTTGCCTGATCTGGCTGCGTTTTGAAGATCCGGCGTTTTCCCAATATTACTTCATATTTTTACCTTAGTAATTTTGAGAAGAAGAAAAGATAGAAGCCCCACGAAAAAAAACCCAGTCTTTCGAGGATGTCGACAGCTGGGAGAGAAAGGAACGTTAGCCGACATGCTAGGATGTGACGATGACGATAATCCGCAAGTTTTGTATATATAACAGAATCCCTTTTTTGCAACTTTGCGAGACAGCTTGATCAGAGTTTCTCGTTTAGTTGTTTCTGAAATTGTTACTATTCATCTTTTTATATGTAATGGAAATCGATCCATCTTTTTTCCAGATTCCCCTTCATTATCTCGCTCTCTTCTATCAGATTCAGTAACTCTGCATTTCGAACTGTGTGTGATTTGGAATGGTCAGGGAGAAGAGTTTTATGGATTAAATTTACATGATTTTATCTTGATTTACTTTATTTTTTTTCCAATGATTAGTACTTCTTCCCCAAAATTAATAGATTGGATTATGTTCATACTTGAAGCAGCTCCAAGCATTACTGAAGTGTGACCGTTGATTAACATTTTCCGTACATTTTAAACATTAATCAAACAGCGACGAACATACTTGGAGTTGGAGGAATTTTTTTCTGGTCCTGAGTTAAATCTGTTGAGAACGGACAAACATGTTGAACCATTTTTTATCTGTCGTACGATGGGGTTTCATTTAGTTGATGAACCATTTTGATGCCGACTCTATTGAATGACCCAAAATTAGGGAAATAAAAGAGAATTTACTGTGTGATGTGGGTTAGCCAAATAATATTTAAATTAAATGTTGGGTGGTGAATGAAAGCAAGAATCTTTTTGAGGAAAGAACCAAATTCTGGGGGTGTGAATGGGAATTGGGACGGAGATTCAATGGAATTGACCGGGTCGGCACGAAACGGTGCGTGTCATCCGATCAAGGAATGAATAATGTTGCTCGTGAATCGCGTAACTATTGTCGTATTCGGGGGGCGGATCTGGACTTTACGCTCATTGAATATCGCGGCCTGATTACGCGGGAGGACAAGGAAACGACGGTAGGTCCAATCACCGTTTTGAATTAAGATGATGATTAATTAATTAGCTAATTGATTAAGGTTAAGGAAATGAGTTAATTTGGGGATTGGAACGGAGGCGAGGCGGCAGCAGGGACGGCGAAAACGGTACGTACAAGGAAGTCGCGAGACCGAGTCAGAGGTGAGCGTGTCTGAAGGTGGGACCCACTTGAGCATTCCCGTGTTGTGGACTGTACTTCTGTCGGCGTTGATGTCGTCTTCACGTGATGTTTCACCACTGCCTCCTTCTTCCTCAGTTCTCATTGCTATTACTATTATTATTATTTCTTCACGTAGTTTTTCATTTTATTCTTTATTTTATTATTTCATAAACTTTCTCACTCCTCGCCGCCGAGCTGCCTAACTTAACCAAGACGAAACTTCAATTTTTAAACTTTTTCAATATAAATTCAAGGAAACATGTTAATTAATGGAAAAGGAGGCAACACAATTATTACTAATTAAAATAATATAATAAAAAAATATAAAATTTTAAATAATGTATTTAACTCTTTCAATTTAAAGAAATTAATTACTTTTTAGGACACGGAGACACGTGTGAAGGGCATGGTTGATTGTTGGGGTGGGGTCCAGGATAATTGTTGAGATTACGTGGAGATCATGCAAAAGCAGAAGAGGATATGGGCGAGGGGGGTCGTAGGGGAAAGAAAACGCGGCGGCCGCTTGGGGTGGGACCCAGACCCAGTTGGGGCATTTATCTTTGGGAGCAATATTTGAAATGGAATTTGTGGGGCAAACACGTGTATATTAATATAATATAAATATTTATATATATATTTTGTGTGTCTCATCATGTGAGGGAGCAGACATTTGTGGTGATTTGGTGGGCCACGTGGGTATGAGTACGGCTTCGATGAAGCAGCGACTAGTGGGCGGCTCCAGCTGGGTAACGTGTCGGAAGAACACCAACAATTACAGCGGCGCGTTCACGTCCTTTTTTAATGCGCTCAACGTGGCGCGTCCTTCTTCGTACTTCTTAGGAATACCGTTTCCCAAATTATGCACATATTTCAATATAAAATTATTTTAAAATCTGTAAAAATCATATTAAAATTTATTAAAATTACCTCGAAATCAATAAAACCATTTTGAAAACTGCAAAATACCTCTAAATTTATAAATTCATTTCTTTCAATAGACTTTCCAAACACAGACTTCATCTTCTCTTTGATTATTACTTTATTAGCCATAGGCATGGGCCGCCGGCTCACCTCCTCTGCCACCTCATTCATTTCCTTAACTGCCCTTTCCCTTTAACACAATCTACTCACTTCCCTTATTCTTGATTATAACCCGTAGATTTCTATCTCCATAATTTCACATAAACTTCAGTTGAGTTAACTAACCTGTTGGAAGAATTATCATTAGTCAAAATGCATTTTAAAAAATGAATTTTGGCAGAATACATTTTATTTATGTTTAGATAAATTATTGGTTAAAATACAGTAACGTTTGAATAAATAGGGTGCTAAAATGCAATTTGATAAAATACATATATATTTAGATTAATGTTAAAGAAGTGAATTTTGAATGAGAATTACTTAAAATGGCATGAAGATCATCTATAATATAATTATTTTATATTTTATGACAAAATTAGAGAAAAATAAAATGATAAAAAATTGAAATAAAAAATATATTTATATTACATACAATTGAAAAGTACAATTGTAGAACTAATACGAATATTGCGTAATTAATTGAATATTACAAAATGCAGTCACATACAGGATTCATCGGTGTATAGACCAAGATATGTCATCGGCATTGCATAGCTAGCATCAACCAAATAATATTTAACTAATTTAATATTAAATCATTTTCACATGTCATTTAATCATTTTTTTTACTAGTAATAGCTGATGGTTAACGTTATTAGTAATTTTGACATTAAAAAAAGGACTAAAGAACATGTCAAAAGTCTGTACATTTAAACGGTAAGATTGTTAGAGAGAGCTAATGATTGTGGGGTAAATCGTGGTTCCCAAACAGGGTCAATATCGATCAAAATTAAATTTTTTAAAAGCACAAGGGCAAAAAAATTTGAACTTGCTACCCATACCATACTTAATACATTACAGTGTCGTTATGAAGTCATAGGGATAAAAAAATCACCACAGAGACAGACACAAGAGAGATAATAAGGAAATCAATATTTGGAGAATGTAATGATAAATGCATTGGAATTAAAAATGGGGAGTTAAATGGGAGATTCATAAGAACAAGACAATAACGAATTAGACAGACTCTGAATGTTTCTTATAAATAAAAACAAGTGTCGTAATGGTTCCTTATAATTAATGCTATGTTTGGTATGGTAGAATTGGGAGGTGGAATTGGAAATGTAATTCATTTCCTATGTTTGGTACGGTGGAATTGGGGTGGAATTGAAAATGGAAATGAAATTCAAAATGGGTAGAAATGAATTTCATGATGTAATCAATGGAATTGTATTTTTTGACCCCTCATTTTTTTTTCTATATTTATATTTATTTCCATCGTTATTTCCATCTCCATTTTCATTTCTAATTCCACTAAAATCAATTACAGCGTACCAAACGAGCTTTAAATTGGAGAGCCACATGATGTGATGGTGTGGGCTTTTTGATGGACTTCTCCATGAATGGAGAAGCACATGATGTAGGCCTTTAAAGCCCACCCCGTTAAGTAAGCCTTAGGCCCTCCATTTCAATAGAAATGGAAAAGAACATTTCTTAAAAAATATATACAACTGTCCTCCGATCCTTAATATAAAAGTCAGTTGATTTTTATTAAAGAAATTAAAGAAGTCAAATATACCGTTAAAAAGAAATTATTTATGTATGTAATAAGATAATTCATCAGTTATAAGTCAGACAAATTAGTTTGGAGAAAAATGATAAATATAAATACTCTTAAGTAATATATTTAACTTCCTTAATCGTTACAACAAAAATCAATTAGATCTTATATTAAGGGTTGGGTGTAGCAAATTTATAAGTATCCTTATATTAGAAATAATCTTATTCTAAAAATATTGAATGTAGACGCCCCTATGTGAGAGTTTGGGAATTCATTGGGATAAAGGAGTTTATAAATTCTGAGATGATTTTACATATTCTAAAATAATTTTTATGGATTTTGATATATTTTTTATCTTTGCTTACGTACACTGTGGGAAATTTTTTTGCTAAATAACAGCAGATTACATACTCCTTACTCACATGAGACATTTCAGTAAGGTGGTCAAACGAACATGTAAAATTGAATCTTAAACTAGTAATTTACTTTTATCATTAAATAATTAAAATATAAAAAATGACAACAATTTTATTTTAATATATTTAAATTTATCATGTTCAACAAAGAAAATTTTATGAAATTCATATGTAAAGCCGCTAAATATGGTGAAGTCAAAAAAGTGTACGAGTAATTTGATACAATTTTGTAACATAGAAATTTAAAAGTGGTAAACACAGTTGAACCAAATTTACAATTGGCACAAATTTAAAAGTGAGCTAACCCCAAAAAAGTGAGTCTGCTTCCATGATTCAAATTTGACAACGATGGTTTCTAGTACTTTAGGTTGAAACAATCATATTAGAAATACTTATATTTTCTTTAAATCTGTAATTTGGTATCTATGTGTTTCCGTTCCCTTAATCAAATATGTAATTGTACTTTGTTAACTTACGTATAAGAGCTATGGTGCTAGTGGATCAAAGTTATAGAGATTAAATGTGTCAATGAAATAAAATTAAATGATTTAATTAAAAAGAAAAATACATACTTCAAATTAAAAATTGAAAAAAAAACATATCAAACTTTGACATCTTTTTCCTATTTAGATTCTTCTTTGAGACGCGTCAAACATCTTGTATAACTATTATTAAGGTAAATTAATATATGATAGAAGAGTTTGGATTAGGTTTTGGAAAGTATTTTTAATCCATATGGGGTGTTTGGATTTTTTTAAAAATAATTTTATACTGTTTAAAGTAAATATGTTAAAAGAATTCTGCCAAAGTGAAATGTTAGATTTTTTGAGAGGGGGAGAGAGAGATTTTCCGGCGCCGCCAGATCTTGTCCGAATACACTTAGCAGAGGCGAGTCAGTACTTCCCGGCCTGGCCCATATTGATCCACATTTCCACCAATTTATTTACAGCTTGTCTTGACTTGTTTTCGAACTCTTCCTCGTTCCTCCTATTCCTTTCCCTGTGCAGTGTGCACTCTTGAAATCTCCCACTTTTCTTTGATTAAGGTAACTAGGTAAGGTTGGGGTACGTGATTCTCCTTAATAACTAAACTCAGAACAGTGAAAAAATGGGAAGAATCTTCGTCGTGGAGCTGGAGGGCAGGTCTTACAGATGCAAGTTCTGCAAAACCCACTTGGCCCTAGTCGATGATCTCATCTCTCGGGTATTATTCTGTCTGTATTGGTAACCTTAACCAATTTTCTGATTGGGAAGAACGATTCCCCATTCTTGTCAGTGTTTGTAATTTACTGTTTTTTTATGTAATTGGGGCCTGTGATGTTTGCAAATTGGATGTACAAGCATGGTTCAGTGGCGATTAAGCTTTTAAAAACTTAAGCGGCAACTCTTGGATGGTTAATGGGATAGGGGTAGTTTTTAATACTCTTATGCTGAAGTAGTTTGAAGCAGTAACTCTGGAGCACTGTTCCTGACACTCAGAAACCTTCAAAGCTTTACATGTTATGCTCCATTATTGGTAGCATTAAAGCTTATTTTAGTCGGTTGAACATTTCGCTATTCATTGGATGAAAAATGTGTTTTTTCGCCCTTCCATCTTTTCTTATTGCATGCTCCTTATGTTGTTTGATTTTGCCTGGTTTTCATTACCACAGTCCACATTGCTTATAATCCTCCCATAAGTAAAAACAATTCTAATTCATTAAACAAAATTCTTTTATCATTTTTCTCAGGGTTTCCATTGCCGACGGGGAAAGGCATACCTGTTCAATAATGTGTAAGTACTTTGCACTTCTTACTGGATATTCAATTGTGAAAATTAACAATTTATGATAGTGTTCGTATTGTAATTCGTATGTCAAGTAACACTTCGTATGTTAATTCGTACGTTAAGTTGTTAACATTACCAGCTTATTTTTAAAATGGCATCCAAAGGGGAATGTGGTCGGTAACCCATAGATGTTGGTTTGTATCACTAAAGACTTTAGACTTCGATTGCCTTTCAAGTCATGTGAATTGGATTATAAATGCATTACCAGTTAAGGAGACATACTGATCCAGGGGATCAGTTGCATGTTTCAAATGATAAAATATGAATGTGTTCAAGCACCCTGCAAGATCCAATAGCCATGATATTTGGAGAGATTTGAAGTTTTAAACAGCAGAAATACTGTAGAAAATATAAATACTAATTTCAATTGTTTTAACATGGTTTCTTGAGAATTGAGGTGAGAAAGTGCAACAAGATCAAGGGCATTCCTGTGGATTTATGAATTTAGGTCCCAGTCTAATTTTGTGAATCTTTTCCTGTTTGAGTGCGTGTGCTTCCTTCTATAATCATTACCCAACCTCTTTTGTGGAAGGTTACATCTTGATCAGGTATATGATCAAGTTATTCTTCATTTAAGATAACTATTGATTGGCCAATTGTTTGACAGTAATGCTTCTTTCTGTGTGTTCTGTTGATTCTCTGTCATCTTTATCCCAAGCACTAGACATGACGGTATTAACTGACACCATTTGTTCAAAGCATCAAGTTGGATTAAACCTGGGGATGAGCTGTTGAATTTTTTTATGCCGGGGTGAAAATAATGTCAAATATTATTTTGTGTGGAGAATCGAATTGAAGGAACCTGCTGGTAAACATTTGTTGATCTCTTGACTTGAACTGTGATAACTTGGAATTCCTAAGATTCCCTTTTCTTTTATTTAATCAGGAGTTTTTGGCAAATAACCTTACTCTTTGGGACATTATGTGAATTCTCTTTAACACTCTTGTAACTAGCTGAGTCCATCACTTGTTAATGTATTTGGAAGAAATTAAATTATTCAGGCTAATTGTTCATCTCCTTTTCTCATTTCCTCAGCTCTTTCTTCTTTCTTCACTAACATATTGACAGTTCTGCGCAAATTGAAAGCTTTCTGATAAGTGAACTTGGAATCTTCAAATCGTTGGCTTTGTAATACTCTAATGAGGGGACATCCAGAGAATATGTAACCATATTCAAAAGAATGATGTAAGTAAATAAAGTTTCGCTGCCCAAACTTTTTGTAGACAGTGATCTTGGATTTGCTTACAGTGACTTTCTAAGAAATTGATTTCAGGTCTTTTCTAAGTGTGAACAAAATTTGGAAATGATGGAATCTATTTTGTTGGCATAAGTTTGACCATTTCTTTGACTATACCCAAAATTTAATCTATGATGTGGTTTAGACTTGCAGCTGCTAAAAGAATTATTGAAGATATGGTGCACTGTTATATCATGCTGGATTGTCCAGCCATTTCCTGAAACAATGTGTCTTTAAAAATTATATTCCCAAATTGCTTAACTTGTAGGTGTATGCCTTAAATATGTCTTTGAAGTAAAGCCATTAATATTTGTGTTTCTATGTCTGAAACAGATTATTTTTTGTGTCGTGTTAGTTAGAATGTATATTGCTCTGTTACAAGTTCATTTATTTCTTCATCCCTGACTTAAAAGTTTCTTGCCTCTCGATCTCCTTTTTTGGCAAACCCTCAATTTCATGTTTAATTTACTGTTTTTAATTTTTTGTGTTTAGAAGAGGAAGATCAAGGAATTGTTTCCAAGATGATTCTCAGCGGTGGATTTTCATTATTTATCTTTTGCGACCTTATTTCTGTTATGAGTATTGTCGCCAACCATTGATTGTTCTTTCATGTCTACTTTTCACCCTAATATATGTGACTGACATTGATTCAGCTCTTTAATTCAAAATAATGAAGATGCTCTTTGCATGCTGAATTTTGGAAAAATAGGATGATTATGAGCATGCAACAACATTTGAGAGTTTCTTACATTTGAAAAGTACTATTAGATAATTGCAAAACATTTTTGTAAAATTGGGAAGTTGTGATATTTAATACAAGAACTTCCACAAGTGCATGCGTAGATAGAGAGGGGGAGAGGGAGAGTTTGAGAGCATGTTCAAAGGCTAACATTTTCATGGTTCATTATTATAAGAAAGAAACCAGGAACCAAGTTTTATATCTCTTTAATCATGCAACGATTTCAAGTATTCTATGATTAAGGAATTGTCTGGTTCCTTCATTCTTGGATGAAAATATTGCTCTGTTCTGATTATTTGAAGATGCTAATGACCTACTGTTTTGGGCCTGTCATCTAGTGTGAACACCACAGCAGGAATACTAGAGGAAAGGATGATGCTTTCAGGATTGCATATGGTAGCAGATATCTTTTGCTGTTGCTGTGGTCAAATAGTTGGCTGGAAATATGTAATTTCCCACTATTTTACTCTTTCGTCCTCTTGCATCTGCTAATGGTGTTAAAGATTAAAACTCTTAAAATGGATAATCTGGATATAACTGTTTGTGGATTAGTTTGGTCCTTGGATATGCGTGGCCCAACATAATCCAGGCCGTTGGTCTTAAACTCAAGCCCATCCTCCTATATGTAGTATTCCCTTTAAGGCCAAGTAGGGCTTGGCTTCTTCAGGTTGGGGGCAAAAAGGGATAACTGTGTTTTTCTAATCAAATTTGTGCTAAATTTTGTTTGTATAAATGATAATTGGGCCAAGCTCAAAGCTTTAGCCTTGGGCCATTACATGGCTTTTAATGATGGGCTTAGGCCTACTAGAAGTCTATTCTGGCCCAACCTGGTCTTCATAGAGGAATAATTATGGAAGAGACATTCAAGTATTTTTTTTATGGTGAAAGAGAGACATTCAAGTATTTATCATGCATAAGGTCCCCTTCAGTTATAGTCAGCTGTTAAAAGACTCTGTAATCCATTTAACGCTATATTGTTCTGCCACAGGAGACTGTGCATGAGAAGAGCCAAAAGTATAAAGAGGGGAAGTTTGTTCTTGAGAGGTATCATCTTCTTCTCCTTTTTGTAAAATCACTATAAAGTCCTAAAGAATGAATGTAATCACTACAAGTTCCAATAACAAGTGAGCAACGTGAATGTGATTTCATATACTGAAACTTGTTATTATATACTATTCACTTGTTGAGGGACTGATTATATTCTTTCCTCAAGACTTCATAATGATTCTCCCTTTTCATACAAACAAATCGTCTTGAGAGGCATCATCCGATTCCTTTTTCTCCCTTGAGAAATATCATCCTATTCTATTGACACCTTTGCTTCTGGGTTATACATTGCTGTTTTACTGATTGCGTATAATCTCCATGCTTGTCCATATCACAGAGGAAGGATTGTTGATGAAATTGATATCTCCCCTGAATTCTATATTGACACCCATGCCAGCATGAGTGATGCTGAAGATGCTTAGCATACTTCGTTCTGGTCATCAAACCCTGCTTTTGTATGTGAATAATTTTAGTAATGATATTAATAATGGTGTAGCTTTTTAGTTTTTCAGAATTTTCTTTCCTTTTTAACTGGAGCAGATGAACAGGAGAGATTTCACCAGTGCGTAAAGCTTTTAGATGGAAATGGATTGGAAGTATCAAACACTTCTTTACTCATTTCAGATTTTGTGCTAAGTATGCGACTTTGGTCGTCTTAATTTGTTTTGGGGACATGTTTGCGGTGCATGTACTTGCCCAGATTAATGCTCAAAATTGGTCTTTGCAGAGAAGAAATGCCCCTTTTGATAGTGCCATTTGTGCTTCACCATAGATGAACGATACAACAATTATAGCAAAGAAGTCCGATTGGATATGCTGAAGCCCATCATTTATTTATTTCGATGAAAATACTACAGTATTAGTATTAATTATCAGTAATAGCGCTAGTGCATTTTTCTTTATAAAAATTAAAGAGGCAAAGATTAACAATCTAAAATTACAAATATGATTGAACTTCTGAACCCTTGTTTACATAAGATTTTTCATACCACAACCCATTTGTTATCATTCTAACTTTATAGATTTAAACAATTTAATGGGGGCTATTAAAATTATGTCATTTTTAAAAGATTATATTTATTTTTGTACATTTTAAAATTTAATTGTGCTAGATGTACTTGCCGAAACATTCCGTTGCTAAAATTGAATCTTAACCTTTTATTAAACCTTGCATGCTAACTTTTTCCCCAGCAATTTAAATTAAAAACAGAATTATATCAAATCATTAAAATTAAATATCAAATGACATGAGAATAAAATTAAACATACGTAAACTTTTCCTTAATCCGTTAATACTGGGGTTGGATTTAATTCAAGTATAAATTCTCAATCTATCTTATCTCCGGAATAATTTATTGGTTAAAGTAAACATTTCATACTATAAATTCATATCAAATTTTAGTTTGACTGCTTTAATTTTAAATTACTTTTGATCATTTATTCTTCATGTCGATAGTTTTATTTAGCAAAAAATGCTGAATTGGTAAATTTAATTAATAAATTTGTGATTGAATGATGTGAAAGTATATTCAAATATTAATTATTAAATATAGTTATTTTTATATTTTAAAATTTAGTTGTATTTCGTGTATATCTCACTGGTGGCTTTTATTTTTTTTTTGGTTACAAGAGGCTCAAAACATAAGAGGGATTACACTAAAGGGGAATTAGATCCCAGTAAATCATTAGAGTACAAAGCCCGTAGATGATTTGGGCACGAGTAGTAAATTGACGAAGAGGAAATAGCCTCATTTGCAAGAGTATTTGCTGAATGATTAGATTCTCTTGGCACATATTGAATAATCATGTTCCACTCTCTTTGAATGAGACTCTTGATGTTAGCAAACATGTGTTAGAAACAAAACAATTTGAGTTAATCATGTCAAAACTAGTGGCTTTTAAAATCCTCATGAATTGACTTGAGTTACATGTATAGTTTCGGTTGTATTAATTACATTCTTTGGTGTAACTGGCTATTCTTTACTTTAGACGTGTGACCAAATTAGCTATTTGGTAGTAAAAAGCTAAAAATTTTAACTTTTGTGTAACATGATTGACTCGTTTTCATGGCTTACACACTCTTGTATTATCTTTATTATTGCCGTATTTATTCAAATCAATTAATTTAATGTATTTTCCTAATATAATATTACTTTTGATGATTGATTTTTTTTGAAGAGATTCAAAAAGTTAAAAAATTAGTTAATTACAACATTTATTTTAAATTATTTATTTGTATTATTAGATTATATATTAGTTTATAAGTAAAATAATTGAGAGTGAAAAATGATAAATATATTAATTAACTTTTTTATTCTTAAAAAAATTAATTAACTATTATATTAAATATCAGGACTTAGTAATTCTTAGCCTCTTGCATTGCTTTAGACCCATGATAAGTGTTAAGTTAAAGACCAAAGAAGAAAAGATAATGTGTGTGTTTGGGAAATCGGTTGGGAAAAAGGAGTTACGGCTTCCGAAGTGATTTTATGGATTTCGAGATGGTTTTACAGATTTTAAGATGATTTTTATAGATTTTGAAATGATTTTATCTTGATTTATGTACACCGTTGAAAAAAATGAGTTTCTAAACAAGCTGAATAACATACGGGAGAAGTGTTAAGCAAACCATCATAACAGCTGCATTCTAAAACTGAACCTTCGGATAGATCAAGTATCAGTTTGAATTGACTGTAGAAATTACTAAGCACGTTTTTCCAACAAATATGTAAGGTGATGGACCAATGAGGCAATGGGTCCGTTTGGCAACGCGGTGGAGAAGTGCTTATAAGTACTTTTACAAAAGTCGAGGTAAATATGTAGAGGAGATTGTCTCGTTTTACGGAAAAATACTGTTGAATATGATTATAAAGGCTTATAAATACTTTTCACAATTTGTCAAACGGTGGTAATGAATTAAAAAATATATAAACTTTTTTATTTGAGAAGTGAACGACAATTTTTACTATTAATTATAAAAAATCCCACCTGCAAAACCGTGACCTAGTTCGGATCGTCTCATAAAATTTGTGGGGGTAGAAACTAGAAAGAACCACTTTGTCTTTGTCGTACTTGGAAGATGCCCTTCTCAAAAATTTTCTTCATTTATTGATTTCTTTCCTATTTTTCTATATACTTGTTTCTTTCTGTCGTTCGTTCTTGAGCATTCGATTTTGCAGTGGACTCGAATGGGGAAATCGTCCGCTCCGCGCAAGAAAAAACGTTCTAAGAAATCCTCCAAGGTATGATGAATTTATAAGCATCCACTCCTTTTTTTGGCTCTCCATGCCACTATTGCATTTGTTTTGGGTATTTTTTTTTCCGCTTCAGATTTAGAATTGTTCCCAAAAAGGATCCAGTTTCTTGATTTACCAGCTGCTTTGGGAACTTAAATCAGTGAGCATATATACTTATCTGAGAAAGACTGACTGTTTTTCTTTCTGGATGCTAGAAATTCTTTGCTGGATTTAAATGTTTCAAATTTTTCTTCTTGTAAGAGATGACGATTTTTGATTTGGTTGTTTGGTTTTCGTACCCATTGTTTGTGCATTTGGTTTTGCAACTCTGTAAATTTGTTTGCTGTGAAGCACGGAGACTTCTAGATTCATGACTTACCTGGTGCATGGTTTGTAGGTTTGCTTCCAGAGTTTTGACTCTGAATAAATCTTACTTAAACAAATAATTAGAAAAGAAATGGAGAAATTTTACATAGCTGTTTGCACAATTTCGACATCACATATTACCCTGATGTGGTTCTAATGAAGTTATGTTACTTAATCTGATACCACTGTTTACGTAGGTTAATGTTTTGATTGATTATACACATTCATGGTCTATTTATCTTGTTTTAAGTATTTTCATATATTTAAAAATACTCTCCCTCGATAGTATTATATGGCCACATTAGTTACCTGTTCAATACTTGTACCCATGCCTGTGCAATATAGGATGATGGTTGAAGTGGATTTTTGACTGTGGAATGGGGAAATGGGAATCCTGTATAATTGTACGTCGAATTTTCTGGTTCAGGTACATGCAAGTGGTAAAAGTAAGAGCAGGAGACATGCATCCAAGAAACTTAGGCAGCGGCGTGAGGCATCTCTTTCCATCTCTGACTATAGTGATTCAGTGAGTTCAGACTCATCGTTGTCTTCTAGTTCTGAGGATAGCTACAGAAGTAGAAGGGCTCGGTCTTCCAAAAGGAAATATGAGAAAGTTCGAAGGAAGATGGCCAAGAGACATTCATATAGACATGAAAGCAGTGATGGCTCTTGCCGTGATAGGAAGAGAAAAAGGTCAAAGAGAAAGAGTGAACAAGAGGCGAGGGGGAGACCGTATAAGAAGAAAAAGCTTAGGAAAGAAGAAAGTGTTAGTTCTATGAGTAATGGGTCATTGAGTTGCTCAACTTGTTATGGTGAGAGTGCTAGCAGTTATGATAATGAACCTGAAAGAGATAGGGCAAGGGTAGAAATAAAAGGAAAGGAAAAAGGACCAGATAGAGGCAGAAGTGAAAGTGAAAGGAGTAATAGGTACAGAGCCAGAAGTTGCTCATCCCGCAGTTTCTCTAGTGAAAGCAGTGATCGACAGACTGAGGAGGCATATGTCAGCAAGAACAACTCAAGGCGGCTCAAATCAGTTATTACTGTTATAGAGGTTGCAGAGGAAGCAAGAGAATTATGTCACGATGAGACTAAAGAGGAGATTGTCGATGATCATGATTACCCTTGTAGAAGTAATGACAGTAATGATAGGGGCAGTAAGAGAGAATCAGACCACCATTCGCATCTCACTTTGAAAGAGAAAATGGGAGTTGAGGATACAGAAGTTGACAGGACTGCTGATTCTAATCTAACAGGACCTAGAAGAGATCAGGGCTACAACAACAACAGCCAATTTGACAGAAGTGAGCTTGATGTTAATGGTGCTGGGATAAGTGAATCTGTGGAGAATAAAACAAGTGAGATTTCTGGGGCTAGTTTGGATGGTGATGACTTAGAGGCAATTCTAAGAAAAAGGGCATTGGAAAACTTGAGAAAGTTCCGAGGTGAGATCCAGTCAAGTGCAAAAGCTTCCGGTCAGAAGAATAGAATAGATAATGATGTGATTCAACCTCCTATTAAGAGCCATGAACTGGTTCAAGGCAGGTCTATTGTCAATAATGCAGGTGAGGGGAAGAATTTTGACAGGATAACCAATGTGGAATATATTAATTTGGCTACAACAAGGAGAAAAACAGTAGCTTCTTCAAGTGAAAATGAAAAGGATCTAAATGGTGTTAAAGGTGAATCTGTATTGCAGAAGTATCGTTCTGCCTGTACTCCAGAAGAAGTACTGGATGCTGAAAACCATAATGAAACAGTCATAGCATCTACTATTTATGTATCAAACAATTCAGGACATGAAAAGTTGGTGGTGACAGAGAATGCTATAGACAGTTATGCTTCTGATCCTGCTCACAGGAGCAATGATAATGTCAAAAACATTAAAGCTTTATGTTCTGCTACTCAAAAACCCTCTAAAGAACAGGTTAAGGACCACTCTCAATTTAAATTGAAGCAAACATCAGAGTTGGACAAACTTCATCATACTAAGTGCCCACCTACTGCGGGTAATGTAGACCAGAATGCGGCTAAGACTAATGTTCCGATTCAGAACACTAGTATTAGTGGAAGAGATGTTGACAAGCCACGTGTTTCTGCTAGTGGTAAACCTTCCTCAGAAAGTTCATCAATAGAAAATAGCTCAAATAATTTGCAAGGTGAAGCCACTCAGGGATCCCAATTTGAGCAGAAAACAATGAATGTGATGCGGGGTGGCGAAATGGTACAGGTTAGTGTATTGGTAATGTCTTAGATTTTTATTACTTCTCAGCATGATGGTCAGTTAAGAGGCCTTAAAAATAGATTCTTATCTTACAATTAGTCTGTGAAATCTCAGGTGAGCTACAACGTCTATATCCCAAAGAAAACTCCAGCTTTGGCTAGAAGGCAACTTAAGCGATGATCTTATATCTTTACTTCTGGTGAGAAAAGACTATGTGGAGTAATAAGATCATCACTTCTGGTGAGAAAAGATTATGTGGAGTCATTACTTCGCACATGGAAAGAGTATATGAATAACTGGGAAAGTGAAGAATTTATGGTAAAATGCCACTTCAGCTTTAGGTAGGCCTTGGAACTGTAATACTTTATATAGGTAATTTTATTTTAGATGATAAACTAGGTGATTATGGAGATACTCTCAAGTAAGCTTGGTTTATAAAAAATAAGTAGAATATAAGTTAATCATAAACAAATATGTAAGCATGTAAAAGATGGATTTTGTTAAAAAAGTTTGTCAGGCATGTTCATGTGTCTATTTATGATTAAATTTATTTATTTATCTCGGTAAAAATGAAGCAGAGGAAACCTCTTGGTCTTTGGGTTACTTGCAAGTTGCAAGTGACTCCTGAATTTTCAAAATTGATAGTTAGATTGTCTAACTTTTGCACTCCAAGGAATAGATGGTCTTGTCTAATCTTCTCTTAATGACGTTAACTTACATGCTACTCTAGACTACATTTGTCAAAATTATAGCTGGAAGGTGGCAAATAAGTTGCTGTTGTGAGGTGGAAATTTTAATCTAATTCTCTATGTGAGAAAGTTTTGAAACATAACCTTTGGTTTTGGAAGGTCACGGGTCTATTTGCAAGGGATCTAGACTTGTAGAAGCTTCTTTGAATACTCTTCCCATTTATCTTTTGCAAATTGAGCCTATTTAAGAACTCTGTTGTAATCAAAATAGTAGTAATAAAAAATATCTGATTAATACTGTATGTGACCTATTTTAATTAATGGTACAACCTTGGCTCCTCTAAAGATGTTTTATACTCTGCTTGGGCAATATTGTCGTAGAACATCTTGTGTCCTTTCAATTGGTTCTAATGCCTACTAGATCTAAATTAATACCATATGATGCAAAACCAATTGAAGTAACACTTAAATAATACGAATATTTTTACCAAAAAAAAATAAGGCTTAAGGGGCAAATTTGCCCTGGAAAGATTTACAGTTGCAGTGTGTGTTCGAAATTTTTTTAAGGGCAATATTACCTCGGAAGTGTAGAAAATGGTGTAATGTCACTATAACTTTAACGGATACAAACAGTTAATAAATGATTAAATAGAGTTTTATTTAGTCAAACTAAATTATCTAACCGTCAAATTTAACGTTTTTAACGGATAGTGTAACGTTGCACCGTTTTTTACATTTTCGAAGTAACATTATCTCTCAAAAAACTTTTGAGCACCCTGTATAACTCCGTGGATATTTCTGGAACATATTTACCTAAAAACCCCAAAAATAGTAATACAATTATAGGTTGGCCTTTGAATTGAATAAGGTTAATATTCACGGTCAAATTCCTAAGCAATATTTCTGTTTTTAGAAAAATACAATTGATTATAAAAATTTATTTATGTACTTATGACAAATATCCACTTCAAGTGATGTTTGTTAGTAACTTTTACTTTGGTTCCTTTTTTTTCTCTATTCAAACTAGCTGTTTGCAATTAATTTGTGGTCATGCAGTCAAGTGAATTGGCTGCACTTAAAGAAATTTTGTGCGAAATAATTGGGTTTATATTTCTTCAATTGAGAATATTTCAGTTGGCTTAATGATACGGATTCCCTATTTAGAGACATCAGGAAATACAAAAAACTTGAAATAACAGAAAATATGATTAGTTAAAAAATATTTATTGGTCTTTAGCTTTAAAAATATTTTATCAAATTATAAGTAAACACCGGTCAATCATACTTTACTTACATAATCTTTCTTATTTAATATTTCTTTCCTCAAAAGATTTTCATTTAAGTAAATATAAAATAAGAATATAACGTAAAGATTCATGTAAATGTTTCACAAATTACATTAAATTTAATTTAATTTTTTCCCTCGTGATCAAGGATTATGATTCAATTAATGGTCATTCAAACTGAGATTTTAAAAGAGATATGATGACAAAAAAAATTAAATATTTATTATTTAACCAAAAAAGTTAAACGTACGTATGAATGGTAATGGGGACAATATTGAAAATAACTTACCTTTTGAGAGTTGGATGTTGAGGTTTCTGTCGTATTTTAATTTGGTTTCTTAAATTTAAAAAATTGAGTCTTTAGTTATTTATTATCAACACCATTAGTTTATTTAATAAAAATGATGACTCAAAAAATTTAAATAGTAATTATGCAATTAAATACTGATAAAAATACTATAATTTTAAAATATAAAAAGTAAATTACATTTATATTTAAGTATATTTTAATATTATTTAATTACAGAATGATTATTCAATTAACATATTTTATTGAGTAAAACTAATTGTCACCAATAAAGGATTAAATTGCATTTTTAAAATTTAAAGGATCGAACTGAAACTTAACATAAATTTAAAAGTTTAAAGGTATATTTTAGCTTTTTAATTAATTAAATTTATCACAAGAGTAACTTGTAATTAAATTAAATTTATGACTAGAGTGACTTGTAATAAAATTAAAATAAGGAAACTAATTAAACCGTATTCTCCTTTTTTTCTTTTCCAACAATTAAGTGGGAAAGATTCCAAATATAAATGTGAAAGCCAAGGGAACGAACAAACGCGCAAAACACAAAAGCGCGCAAAGGAGTTGTCGTTTTGGGATTTGGTGAGAGAAAGAAGAAGTCGATAATGGCGTTCGCTGCTAATCCCTTGGCTCTCAGCGTCCCTGAACCTGCCTTTGAATCTTGGCTTCGTGACAGTGGCTACCTCGAAATTCTTGACCAACGCACCACCGCCGCGGCGGCCGCAGCATCTTCCTCTGCTGCTAATTCCGATGCTGCTGCAGTGGTCACCACCGGATTCTTCGTCTCTTTATTCTCTCGCATCTTCACCTTTCTCTCGCTCTTCACTCTCAACCCCTTCGCCAAGCTCACTGCTGAGGATTTCTCCGGCGACACGCCCTCCTGGTCCCAGTCCTTTATTGGTTGTTGCGATTCTTACTCTTTCCCTTCATCTCCGTCTCAGGCTCGCTTGAGGGTCCAGGAGAATGTCAAACGTGGAACTTCAGTTATATTCTTTATATTTGGATTTTCAAATGAGTGAATATTTAATCATCGAGTAGATAACAGGTTGTTCCTGTTAATAATTCTATACTTATCATCGATCATTGATGGTGCAAGTTAGTCCATCAAAATGATATCACTCGTTGCATATCAGTGCGTATTGTCAAGTGGCTAAAGAACTCAAATGTAAAGAGTTTTCTTAAAATAAAGTGTATAAAGCTAACTTATGTGTTCACTGACTTTGAGGAATGAAAGCTGAATTGGCCTACCAATTCTGAGGTCACGTTGTTAGCCTTTTCATTTATGGGGGTGGTTGTGAGATTAGTTGATTATTTGTTTTCCAACTATACGCTTCTTTAGAAGATATTTCGTGGTACATTATAATTAGAATTGGAGAATGTTTGTGACTATATGTTGCAACTAAATATGTTTCACAGAAAGGTTGTCTATTTGGTGAATGATGAGTATTTATTTCTGAAGATGAGAATTTTTTTTAGTTGTTTTTCTATATATTATAATGTTGCATTTGTGGTATTTAAAGCATGACTATGTCATTGTGGTCCTTCTGCCCTCTTTGTTGTTTTCCAATTGTGTCTGCTGTTGATGGTTACAGGTATAAGATGCCAGTTCCTCTTTTTGGGTTGATATCATGTTTAGCATTGTGGGAATTTTTGAGTTTTGTAGTGACAAATGGGGATTGGCTGGATATCCTGTGACTCAGCTGTGTTTAATCCGCCTTGTCCAATGTGGTGAGTAATAATTTGTATGGGTTTATGTCTGCTATTTATGATTCACTTTTCATTACTTGAGTAGGAACTTAGTATTGGTTTCCAACATTTGACTTTAGTGGACAACACGCTTCTAGCTTCAATAATTCCTCCAGTATTTGCAATTACTGCTAAAAGTCACCCTGGCGGTTCCTTATTTAAGATGCATGCCTCTGTGAAAGGGCATCTCTTGGTAGTCTATCATATATGATCCTGATAAAGATTATCATTCCTAATTGTCCAAACCTAGTTCATCAAGAGTGCGTCATTTTAGCATTTCAGGAACTCCATGAGAGCTTATCCTTGGCATTTATCTGACTTTGAGAATCCTGGTTTCATTTGCTTGTACTTTGTTTGAACCCTAAACACTTACCATACACAAATTTACCTGCAGATACTGAATTTTGTGAATATAGTAGTTTTTGTGGCATATTATTGCATGAAAATAATCTTTGTTAATCCTTTCTTTTCTGCACGTTTTCTTTTTCTTTCCCCTTTACAGTATAGATTTCTGGCATATTATTGGATGAAAAAATGTTTCATTATCTTTGCAAGGCGAACTGATTTTCTGAATCTTTAATTTTGCAGCAACTGCCATTGTTCTGATCTTCTTCAATGTTCAGTTGGCTCTCTTCTGTGCATTAAGTGTCAGTTATGCTGGTGAGTCTCATTGCTACATTTGCCTCCCTTTTTCTCTTCCTTAACTGGTTTTCTTTATCCAACTTCTTCTGAGCTCAAAATCCAATTTGCAGGCATGCTTCTGCATGCGGCATTTCGAAAGTTGGCCCCTGCAACAAACCAACCTTCTCGCCGGAGAGTATGGTGGTAGTTACCAGCATCGGGCAACATGCTCAAAAAACTCAACGGGCTTTACGGAAGTCCTTTTTTTTTTTTAGCCCTAAAGAAAATCATGCTATAAGTTATTACTGATGTGGGGCATGGCCATGGTGGATCTCTATGGACTTTGATGTCCTCATGACTTGTATTATAAAAGTATATGACAAATAAAGTGTAAGGCAAGAGAACTCTTTCCCCCGTAAACGTGTAACCCACATTGACGCCAAAATTTATACTTTCTAATTGAAAATCTTTTTGATAAATGATAGTTAAATGGTCTAGGTGTTCATCAACGGGAAGATAATGAGTGCCATTAATAACTATTTGGTTGGTTGCATTTTAGTGTAGTAGGTATAATTATTGAAATTTTATTGTATATAAATCGAGATACATAATGATTAATTTATTTTTCTAGTTATTATTCATCTGCTTTTCTCACTACTTCATTTAGGATTACACATACAAATATCATTGTTCGTTCATAAAACAGAATGATAATAACAGTAATAAGAAAGGTGGCCTATTTACAGTTAACAATAAGGTTAACTGCATAAACGGAAAAGCACCACAAACAAGGTGGCTTCTAACCGCACTTCATAGACTGGATTTAAATTCCTTCAGGCTTGACCTTGCTATCTTTGAAACAAAATAACCAGACATTCACAAGAATGGTGGGTTGAGCTGGTGAAGGTATTGGACACTCTCACCAAAGGGAGAGGGTTCGATACTGGGGAAGGTCGCTTTGTTGTGGCTCCAGTCGCGGCGCTTGGGGAGGCATCCTAGCTTCTGGGTGCTTAGATAAACGCCTGAGGGTAATTGACGGCTCGCCCTGCCCAACATTGGTATGACCTAAGAGGAAGGAAGATTTCGCCCTGCCCTTGGCTTGTGGGTGAGCCCAATCCCCTGCCTAAAATTTGTGTACAAAAAAAACAAGAATGGTTAGTGCCAGATGAACCTGAGAGAAGTATGCCTTCTATTGGCAATATTGATATACGTAATGTAACATTCTTGTTTTTACTGTGTTTGCTTTACTACCAGAAAAATGAAAATGACACAAAATTTTAAGTAGAAAATTTCATGGATTTTGCTGGACTTGGTTGAGCCCAACTTGGCTTAAAATGCATAGATTGGCCCAAATGTTAGACTTGAGCTAAGCTTGTATTCACTATAACTTCCAGTATACCTATCAACATTCTCGATAATATGGGCCTAGAAAATTTCATGGAATCAGTAATGGACCCAGATTCCTATTTGATGTTTCCCTATAATATGGGCCTCTAATTTTAGGCCCAATGAAGTTATGATCTCGAGTCCTCTTCAATGATCCCTTATAATGTGCGCCTATCATTTTAGGCCCAATAATATCTTTAGCCCAAGCTACTTGAGTTAGGCCCTCACTTGTTTTCATGGGCATGGGACTTTTCCATGGTAATGGCAAATAACAGCGATTCCAATTGATAAGAAATCAGCTCACAGTTAATGAAGGGGTTACAAACTATTTTTTAAGAAGACAATTGATATTTATTTTTAATATCTTTTGATAAAAATTTGAGTAAAATTTTAGAGAGTTCAAAATTAACAAATAAATTGATGCAAAATAAATAACACAATACTAGTATATATCTAATTTTCTGAAAGTCAAGGGGTGCGGCTGAAACCTACTCACCTACACCTAGGTCCGCCCTTGCTCACAACCTACAAGATAGTTTAAATCCTGTTATTGAAATGAGAACTTTATTAGTTAATGATCAGTAAGTCTAACCCTTGTGAGCCCCAGGCTGGGATCCAACTCATCCAAGTTCTTTTTACTAAAGAAAAGATAATAACAAATAATATGACAAAACTATTTTTTAAGGTTGCTTATTTCTATGTTCAGCCTTTTATTTCATGATCGGTAACATGTGGTTCATATTTTGGGGGAATGTAGTTCAGATTGTTTCTTTTGTAGGTAAATTGCATGCATTTAGTCTTTTTAATGTTACACTAAGTTTTAAAACGATTATTTGATTTTATCAAGCCTTTTTAATTATTTGACTTAAAAAATAAAGTTTAAAAAATATGTTTCTTATAACTTAGTTTTTAAAATATCAATTAGAACTAAATTAATTGACCTCTCGTAATTTCTATAGAGCATTTACGTATCTTTTTTGGGATAAAAATGTGCACGTATCATAATTTTGATCCCATGACCATACTCACACAAAATAACTTATAAAATCATATTTAATATTTTTCTAATCCCAAAAATTTCAATTTAAAAAACTTAGATATTTCATTTTTGAAAACCCCACATAATTCTGTTTTAAGATCTAAAGAAAAGAAAAATGTCAATTTTATTTAGTTTACTAACAAAGTGAGAGTCTTACACAAATTTTGGCTTACTCTGCTCAATCTAGATCAATGCAGACTCCATAGGGCTTTGTGAAACTGATTAATATTTTAAAAAAAATTCCGAAAATTTTGTTAGAAAATATATACTGCATCTAGTCTTTAGTATAAGTTCCAATTGACTTTTTGGAGATATTGATGAGCCTAAATAACATATTTTAATGCATATTATGAAAATTATATATATATATATCATTATATTATATAACAATCTATAAGTTAGACAAATTAATTTGAGAAACATTATAAATACATTATTTTATTTAAGAGATAGTGATAATTTAGGGATGCACATGTGCAAGTCAAAATTTGGCAAATTGATGGCCAACTTGCAAGAGAAAAACACAAAGAATTTGGTTATTTCTGGGTGCAAAAGCAGCATCCATATAGGAAAAGAACAGTAAATATTTTAACTTTTTAAAGACTGGGAAAGTATTATATTTGGTGTAGCAAGTTTATGGTAAACGTTGAATCCCTAACAGTTTATTTTTGGTTCAAAGTTGAAGTCTATGGACTCCCTAATTTCACATGTGGGTTTTATAAGGTCAAGCACCCATTAATTATCAACCACCACAGAGAAAAGATGACGGAAAATCGCCATGTTCATGAATTTTCACCAACAAATTAAATCGCCATGTACATAACTTGGTTTGCAAGAATCGTACGTGGTCAGGAAGAAAAGAGAACATTCGATGAAGTGCCAACTGCTGATACGGTCCGCCTTGGATTCGAATTCTTACTCAGAGACACGTTCATATTTAATTCTTGACAATTCCTTAAAAAGAATTACATTTGATAAGAAGATATCCATATCTAGCTAAAAAATATAAAAAGGGTCCAAAGTATCTACGCATTGTTATAGATATAGGTTAAATTCATGTATATGATTTTACTCTCTAAATATCTTTATTTCTTATTAAAGACGGCGTTACCAAGTATTAAATGTGAATACCATTTTTAGCAAAAATTTAAATTTTAGTTTGTCATGATGTAAGGAACTAATTTTTTCTGCTAAACCTAATTCCTATATACTGTTCATGTACACATTCGTTTGCGTTGACAATTAGGCAGACATTGATAGGCTCAAGTGTTGAATAATGTGTGAAAGGTACGAGAGGTGTGCACACACATGTTCAACCAAATTTGGCCTCCAGTCAACCTTGCTGCATGCAGCTTCACCTTTCTATTCTTAAACTCTCAAATCCCGTAAGTCATGAGGCAAGACATAATTTGAGGTGGTAGTGATCAACACATATCAACGTTTCCAAAAATCAAATGTACGTTCAACAGTATTTTTCTGTAAAACAAGATACTCTCCTCCACATATTTATCTCAGTTTACGTAAAAGTATTTATCTACGGAATTCCCAAACGGACACATATATTAAAAGCATCATAATGTTGCTTAGATTATCAAGTCTCCGAGAAAGAGGCAGATCCATTGCCAATGGTAACATCAAAGATATCAGATTCAGACCCCACTGACCAAATGTGTGTGTGTGTTAATGGCTGCCTTTTGAAAAATTATCTTATGGCTAGGAAAATCCGGCCTTCAAATGTATTCTATCTTTTAAAAAGCGATTTGAGTTTTACTTCTGGTCGAACACGGATTATTGATAAAAGGTAAGTTGTGGGGCAAAATAGATAAGGTTCAAGTTTGTAAGTCAAAAATTGTGAACAACTACGCTCATCATCATATCTGGTCTATCTAAAAATATCTGTCATCATGTTAATAAAAAGACTCCATCTTTTTTTTTTGGCATTGAAATGATTAATCTAATACGCTAATATTCATGTATGGATATTGTTAGCATATAGCATGAATTGGTTGGATAACCACCTAGAATTAGGGCTGAGCAAGCAAACCCGGACCCGCCTATAACCCGTGGAAAAGAGCCCATTTAAACCCGCCCGTTTTGGACCCGTAACGGGTGGGTGAACACTTGAACGGGAGCGGGGTACGGTTGCACCCACGGGGTGCCTGTGCCCTGCCCATGTACCGATATACTAATAAAAAAACTCAGCTGCCTCTTACGCGTGTCACACACTCACGCTCACTCGTCACTCACAAGTCACACTGACATCTCACGCCCTACAATCTCACACCCTCAGTCTCAGTCTCTTACTTGCTCAGACCTTCATGGCTTTAGTCTTCGGAGTTTAGACCTTTAGTCTTCGGAGTGCCCTAGCGTTGCCGTTGAAGTCGCCTCCCTCACGCTACAAAGTCTCCGTCGCACTGTGTCTCTCCATCGTCGACTCGGCTCCAGCTCCAAGTCCCAACTCGACTAAGGATTCCAGTTCTAGCAGCCTCCGCACTATCTCTCTGTAGCCGCATTGCATGGTCACACCCTCCTATTCTTCAAATCGCCTCTCCAAAGTTTCATTGTCCAGTGCCTTCTCGCTCGAGTCAGCACCGTACAGCTCCAGCTATGGCTTCTTTCGATTAGGCACCTCTTGGCAATCCTCAGGTTGGCAATCCCCACGCTCAGCGCCACACCGTTGACAAAGGTGCTGGCCACAAGCAAGGTAACCCATTATCCCCTTACGGCTTTACCCCATTGCTCTAATCGATTCTGATCTCTGGGTTTGTATATTGGCTGCAATCTTTGATTGAGATCTAGATCTGGGAATAATTGAATGCTAGAATGGTATTATGGCTTATGGTTCTTGATTTGGGGATAAATCGAGGTGGAGTTGAAGATTTAGTGTTCGAGTGTGGCTCATTTTAATATGAAAGAAGGAAATGTTGGGGCATTTTTATGGGAATTTAAAAGGGATTCTGAGTTTGTTGTAGTGTGCTTTTTTGGATATATACTATAAAGTGCTTTTTTATCTCTTTGGATAGCTTGGTTCAGTTGTTTTCCTGAGTGTCTGGTTTTTGTAAATGGGGAGGGGGCTTGTCACGGGTAACTCGTGACCTGTGACGAGCTACACCACGGGTACGGGGTGATCCGTACCCGATTGTAACATGCGGGACACGGGACGCCCTATGGGGAAGCCCTCCGCCCGCTCATTGCACACCCCTACCTAGAATAAGAAAAAAAAAAGTATGGACTTGTTGTAAAATTATTTGTGTGGATGTCCATAAAGCTCTTTGGATTCCTCTTAGGATTCTCTCCCTCTTGATGCTAAATTCTATAACCTCCAACCCCTTATTATTCCCATGCTTAATGTCATAAAGACCATAACCTCTAATGCCTTTATGTTGTATTATAATGTGGGTTAATTCTTTTGTTTATGGCATTGTAACTCTTGGAATGGTTAAGTGCTTATAAATAGGGTTGTAAAGCAAATGGTTGGATGTACTTAGAATCACATTTGAATGAGAATGAGGAATGCTCATATGCTCTCTTCCACAATCTCTTATCTTCCCTTATTTTCTATGCTCTCATTTTTTTGTTTTATAACACGTTATCAGCACGAAGCTCTACGAAGGGTGTATTTCTTTATCGTTGTCTTAGAAATTTATTCTTCTCCTTCTATTATATTTCATTTGATCCATATATCTATGATAATCTAAACCATTATATGGAATTAAAGATATTCTTTTACCGATTGTTTTATACATCGGGTTCCATGGTTAAGATTGGAGATTATTGTTACTTCATTTTAATATCCTTCACAAGCTTTTTATTTATATTATTTATATTAATTTATATTATATTATGTGGTTATTTATATTTTATGTCGTTATATTATATTTATATTTCATTTTTTATTTACTTATTTAGCTATTTTAATTCATGTTATATTTTGTTATTAATATGGTGCTATTTATTTATATTATTACATCTATACATTTTTATTTATTTATTGCACATGCACACACATACATATCATATTTATTTATTGTTTAGTACATATTTATTTATAGTGATATATATACACACATATATATTTCCCTACCTCCCTATATATATTGCCATCCCCTTTATATTTATTTCATGTTGTTATATTATATTATTTTCAGTTCATTTCTATATTTTGTTGTTATTTATATATTAAGTTGTTTCATTTTATTTACATTCAATTTATTTATGTTATTTATTTATTGTTATTGATTGTTCTTATAATTTACATTTTCGTTATCTTTTACTTTCCGTCTCTATGTATATTTAATTTTTCATTATTCACTTTGATTTTGTTACTTCTTATCATGCTATTATTATTATGCTCATAGCATTATAACTAATATATATATATATATATATTATTTTATTATTAACTTTATATTATTTACTATTATTGTTGTCATCGTTTATCATTTTCCATCTTTTTGTTATTTATATTCATTCACATTGTTACATCTATACTTATTTATTGCTTCATTTATATTTATATTATTGATATATGCTCCATCTATATATAATTT
>JANTPZ010143436.1:0-16819 GCA_025593235.1 Vachellia pachyceras | reverse complement strand
ATTATAAATAGGAGATACGAGAGCACTTATAATTAATATATATGTATGGATATATTGATACTTTCAACTTAGTGCTGAGAAACTTACCCAAAAATTCCTCATAACATAATATTCCATATATCTTTGGCAATTGGTTTTTATATTTAGGAGTTGAAGTAGCTATTATAAACTAATAAACTATATACTTACATCACTTCAAAATTGAAATTATTATATACAAAAGAGAATTAGTGCAAGTTGATTGAAGCAAGAGTGAGTCACCACAGGCCATTGTAAAAAGGTAATTGTACTCTCTTTCGAACTTGAGTTAAATAGATTATGACAGTCCCAATCACACACTAGGCTGAAAAATCAGAAGTTGAACATATACTTTAATCTCTCTTTATTACTTCTGGCCTTTTATTTGAAGGAATATTGAAGCTAGGTAATGAGTGTGACAGCACTAAAGTGATGATAGTCGCCCTTTCGTTGTTTTGTAGAATCACGACGCTATTTTCAACTGTTTGAAGTCACTTAGGGCCTAATTAACAATACACACACAATCCTATGATCAATATTGATTTTCAGATTGTATCAAAAAAAAAATATTGATTTTCAGATGAAGTGATTACTCGCTCCAATGACTTACTGCAGAGTAAAGCCTGTCCTCTTAGCCGCATTGCAAAACGATCCATCCAAATTCCTAAATTTATCTTTATACAATATGTGGTTTGTACTTAATAAAAAGTAGAGAGCGCACATATGTTAAAAACCAAAATCAGGGATGTTAATGTACAAAATGAATGTTTACGAATATTGTTCGTATTCTTATTATATATATGCTTTAATTTTCCGTTTTTCTTTAAATTCGAGGAGTGGATACTAATGATTTAAGGTTATAAGTGGGAACCTTAACCTCCTACCTACGTGGGAGTTTTCATACCATGAGTTCATTGACTAATTTTCTATCTACGTTTGTTTCAGATGGTTTATGTTATTTTCTTTTCGCTGCCTCATGGGTCCGTTTAGAAAAACGGTAGAGAAGTACTTTTACGCAAGCCGAGGTAAATATGTGGAGGAGATTGTCTTGTTTAACAGAAAAATACTGTTGAATGTGTTTCTAAAGGATTGATAAGCTTTGTCAAACGGTGAACATGACTATAATCACTTCTGTATGAAGTGTGTATTAGTATGATTTAAGGAGTTATAAAATGATAATGGTTGGAAATGGAATAGCGTGAGATTCTCCTAAGAAGAATAAAGCTTCGAGAGTGTAACATTTTTGACATTCTCGAGCAAAATGAGTGAGGAAATCCAATACTTTTCTTTCATTTCCCTTCTTCTTCTTTTTTAAATACAGTGGAGGATCCATAATACAGAAGGCAGCTATAGGAAATAGATTTTGATAAAAATTCTGTACCTGACAAGAATGAGAGAACTCGCTCGAAGGCCGATCGGATTTTCCTTATTTATTTATTTATTTATTTATTTATTATCATTTTAACGAATAATTAAGGTTGACAATGAAAGTGTATTATTAAAGAAATTACGAGTAATTAAGTAAGGAGCCCTACAAGTGATCATCAGCATATTAAGTACTTGTAAAGGCTAGGAATGCTAGCTAGGTACTTACTAGACTCTTCTGGGGATTATTATATGATGGAGTGAGCCCCATAGGGTGCCAACACGCGCGCGCGCGCGCGCGCAAACACATTAATATAGGCTTAATGGCATTTAAATACACCCAAAATACTCGAAAGGGAAATAAAACTTGCTGATCATAGACTTATGAAATAGAGTTATTGCTGCTTTGTAAACCCTAGATAGCTAGCTAGGTATAAATATACTATTTAGCCTTTTTCCTCGAGAGCACACGGATATATAAATAGTAATGGGCCGTTTAGCAACATGATGAAAGAAATATTTATAAGTATTTTTTATAATATCATGGAGAAGTATTTATAAATATTTTTATATAAACTAAGATAAATATGTAAAGAAAATTGTTTCGTTTTACAGAAATTGTTGAACGTGATTGTAAATACTTATAGGCATTTTTGGCAATTTGCCAAACAGTGCCATGTATAATTATGAGCTGCATCGATCTATGCAATTCCAATTCAAATTGACGGTGACTGAAGTCAGGTACCACTGCTAAATCCAATAAATAAACCAGCAAAGTCCTTTGATACACACACACAGCATATGACTGTTAATAATATAATACTATGCCCCTTTAACCTATAAAGCAACGCCTTCTGCTGTTTTTCAGTTGATTTAAAGGGAAGGTGCTTATAACTTAACTGACCAGGCAACATATATACTTAATTATAGTCTACCCCGTGCACTTAATTATATTTATTATCACTTATTATTGAATTTTCTTTACAATCACTTTTGCAGCAACGGGACCGTAATTAATTATATGTTTATTTTTTATGCTCTGCACAATTCACCAGTCTCTTTCCTATAATATATATAACTGTGCACATATATCTTTACCAGTTCCAAAAGTTTTATATATACTGGAAGTTTCAGGAAACACGCAAGAGACTTTTGTAGGGTTGCGGGAAGGATCAGGGCCTGATGGTGTAGGTCGGACAATTTGTCAGACTCCAAGGTCATGATCATGAGCACGAAGAATGGTCTAAAATGTCTCTCTAACTATCATGGTTAGTAATTACTCTACATCAGATTTCATGGTTCTTTAGTTTACTCACAAGTTGACCATGTTAACATACATGTCTGTAGCCTAGCTCTTCAAAGTTGAAACACCCAATCAACCGTTCTAATTTTTGTTCCCTTTTGCGAAAATCAGAGAGCCAAAGAGCATTTCAAGCAGATGGCAACATATAATGGAGTCAGACAAACATGAATCTTTGAGGGGCCAGGCTCGGGATATCATATGCCAATGTATGTCCTGATCCATTTGTACTGAGGTTATTCAAGCTAGTTTGACTTAAGTAAGAAAAGAAAGAAAGATATTATGCTATATGAAACAAATATCTAGAACAAGAAACTGTTGGTTGATAAGGTAAATGATTTCATTCCGTAAAGCAGAAAATACGAGCTTGATTCTCTGGAAGCACACCCTTGCTGGGAGGGTTGAAAACATAAATGCTCAAGACTCAAGAAATATTAGTCTCAATGTCACAAAAGAAGGATATAGCTACAGCTTTTTAGCAGGAAAACAATATTTAAAAAAAGGAACAAAGCTTGTTAGAATATGCAAGTAATGTAATAATCATATTATTTAAAGTTAGTGAAGTATACTAAATGTAATCACTTATCAAATATATAGTATAAATGATTGCATTGATGCTAATTATCGAATATATTTAATTATAACCATAAAATATCTTCATCAAATTTGAAAGAGAAATAAAAATTTATGAATGTGATCCTAATTGTCTCCGCATTTCATGCTTGGCTCCGCGTGGCATTTAATTGACAAATAATGTTTTTAAAATACTTCTCGATCTGTGCGTGTGTGTGTTCTCATAATATTTTGTCTCTACATATTTTTTCAAAGAAGCTAGAGGTTATAGAGTAGAGCCTTTATGAAGAACTTTGAAAACATGAAAGATATCTGACTGATAAAGCTGAGATGAAGAAAAAAAAGGAAGAGATCTTCTGAATAAAGAAGAAACTGGAAGAGGAAATCATTAAAAGGGCTTTTATAGTGCACGCGTTCGACGGATACGTCGTCAGAAAGAATCTTGAACCAATTAAGGGTTTGTTTGAGAAGTTAGGTTGAAACCTAGATTTTACAGATTCTGAAGTAAAATTTAGGTTTTGAAAAGTGATTTATGTTTAGGAAGTTATAGCTTTTACGAATTCTGAGGTAAAAAAGTGGGTAGGAAAGAGGAAAGTAAGAAAAACAAAGAAAGAAAAGGTAGGAAAGAGAAAAAAGGAAAAAGTATGAAAGAGAAAAACCTAAGTTTCAAACATAAGTTTTAAAACCTAGGTTTTGTAATCTGGGCTGTCAAATGAGTCCTAAATTGAATGCTCAAGACAGGTGTCACGGACTTACTCTTTTCTTACCCATGCGGCACTTAGACACTCCCTTTCTAATGACTAAGTCAGCCTAAAACCCCTTTAAGATGTAGGCAAGTATGCTTTGGTAAGAAAGAAGAGAACTCAAGTATTGAATACTTGAAAAGAGAATGTTATTCACAAGGAGAATGCTTTACAAAGGTTAGAATCTTGGTTACTTGTTTCTAGGTTGCCTTGCCAAATGACTAAGGCCTCCTATTTATAGCCATTCCACCTCCTTAATGAACGGTGGAGATTCATTTGATCTTACGGCTTACATTTTGCATCTAGAAAATTTTATACAAGACTAGAAATATCATGCATATTCTAGATCTCTCTACACTATTCTAGAGTGGACTAGTAAGCTTCTAGAATGGTCCAGAGACTTCCACAATATTTTTGAACATTCTAGAATATTCTAGAGCCTTCCATGATGTTCTAGATTATTCCAGAACATTCTGGATTATTCCAGAGCATTCTATCGTATTCTAGAACTTTCCAGAGACTTCTAGCTTCTGTGGAGTTCCAGAACTTTCTCTAATGCTCTAGAATTTTCTGCTAACATCTTTATTCCTCTAGACAAGTCCCAATTTAGGTGGTGGAATTTTGATCTTGTGACATTCTCCCCCACCTAATTGGGCGACGTCCTCGTCGCTTCCTCCCAATATAACCGAATCTTGTTTTCATAGTTCCATAAAGATAGCTCGTGCTCCCAAGTTGACTCGGCCTCAGGCAATCCTTTCCAACGCACCAAGTACTCAGTGTAGCTTGGGTGACTCCCTCTCCTTGGAATTACTCGATGCGCCATAATCTCCTCTACATCACGGTCATGTGTAATGGTGACCGCAGTAGGAGCCATCTTAGATTCACCCCTGCTTGGATCTTCTTTATCAGCATGATAAGGTTTTAAGAAACTTACATGAAACACAGGGTGAACTCTCTTCTCTACAGGAAATGGTCCTTCATTCCTCCTAAGGAGTCCCTTATAAGCCCTACCATAGTTTCGGATAGTATGTGGAAGTAGCTTCACCATGACTAAATCTCCTTCTTCGTACTCCACATGCCTCTTTTTTTGTGTCAGCCCATTTCTTCATTCTCATTGCTACCTTCATCAAGCACGCCTTTGCTAGCTCGGACTTTTCTCGCCATACCTTAGCAAATAGAAAAGCACCAGGACTCTTCCTTGTATAAGAAGTTACCATAGTATAGGGAGCTAAATGTTGCTGACCTGTTGCTAACTTAAATGGACTAGCTCCCGTTGACTCACTTCGCTATAGGTTATACGAGAATTGGGCAATATCGAGTAGTTTTACCCAATCACGCTGGTTGGCACTCATAAAGTGCCTTAAGTAAATCTTCAATAAAACATTTACCCGCTCAGTTTGTCCATCGGTTTGCGGATGAAAGCTCGTAGAGAAGTTCAACTCAGAGCCCAAAATCTTGAATAGCTCAGTCCAGAATCTCCCTATGAATCTTGTGTCTCGGTCGCTCACGATTGATTTGGGAATACCCCAGTACTTCACCACATATTTGAAGAAAAGCCTTGCTGCATCCTCAGCATTGTATTTCTTCAGTACTGGGATGAATGCTCTATACTTGCTAAATCGATCAACTACTACTAGGATGTTGCCACATCCATCTATCGTTGGCAATCCCACTATGAAGTCCATTGAGACACTTTCCCAGGGTCTCTCAGGGATAGGTAAGTGCTCGAGTAAACCAGCAGGACGATTCTGCTCCACTTTATCTTGTTGGCAAACAAAACAAGTTTTCACATACAGCTTCACATCATCACGCATGTTTGGCCAATAGTAGGCTTGATCCACTAAGGCTTGTGTGCGATGGGTCCCTTGATGTCCTGCCCACAAGGAGTCATGGCACTCCCTTATGATTTCTTTGCGAAAGCCATCCCACTTTGACACATAAAATCTTCCTCCTTTGGTGTAAATTAGGCCATCTTCTAACCAAAACCTACGAGTCTTCCCTTGTTTAATTAACTTTATTAGGCTTTTAGCTTGAGGATCCTCTTCCGTACTTGTCTTGAATTTCCCCAAAATAGGAAAGTTTGGTTGTGTAATGCTAGCTAATTCGGCCTTACGACTCAAAGCATCCGCCACCAAATTGGCTTTGCCCGGTTTGTACTCCATCTTGAGGTCAAACTCAGCCAAGAAATCTTGCCACCTTGCTTGCTTTGGAGAGAGTTTCTTTTGGTCTTGAAAGTAGCTAGTGGCCACATTATCAGTCTTCACCATGAACTTGGACCCAGCAAGTAATGTCTCCAAGTTTGCAAGCAATGCACAACAGCGGTCATCTCCTTCTCTTGGACAGTATACCGCTGCTCAGTGTCATTAAGCTTTCGGCTTTCATATGCAATGTGATGTCCTTTCTACATTAGAACACCTCCAATTGCAAATTCAGAAGCATCAGTGTGTACCTCAAATGCTTTGTTATGATCAGGAAGTGCCAACACTGGTTCTTCTGTCACGGGCTCGCTTCAAGGCATCGAAAGCTTCCTGACACTTCTCATTCCAATTCCACGCTCGATTTTTCTTCAACAAGTCAGTTATCTACCTCCTTTGCATTCCTAACCCCTTTATATGCTTTGGGTTTAGGAATCTCCATTTTTGAAGGAGTAGGAGTTGAGTCAAATGAGGTGGCTCCCCCACCATGAGCCAATGCCTTCTTAAGAAGCACTATCTCTTCCCTCATATTTCCCAACTCTATGTGCACCCCTTTAAGCTCGTTCCTTAGAGCTTCGTTCTCTTCTTTGAGGATAAGGATTTCACAAGAAAGAGAATTTGAAGAAGTCTCACATTGTTGTGAACACTTACCAGTAGCCTCGTTTAGGGTTCCCAACATTTCCTCACGGAGCTCATCAACCCTTCCATTAAGCTCCTCTAGATGGGAGTCCACCTCCCTGAACTTATCCTCTCCATCGGCTACTGAAAGCTCTACCCTCATGAGCCTTGTGTTCACGTCCCCCATTTCCTTCCCTCCTTTGGAAGGTCCACGAGACTTCAACCTTACTTTCCTTTCTCCACCTTGTTCCTCACCACCAACACCACCAGCAAGAGTATTATCACTGCTTGACATACTTGCTTAATGCTAGCTTTGGCCCTTGGACGAAACCTTGGCTCTGATACCAACTATCACGGACTTATTCTTTTCTTGCCCATGCGGCACTTAGACACTCCCTTTCTAGTGACTAAGTCAGCCTAAAACCCCTTTAAGATGTAGGCAAGTATGCTTTGGTAAGAAAGAAGAGAACTCAAGTATTGAATACTTGAAAAGAGAATGTTATTCACAAGGAGAATGCTTTACAAAGGTTGGAATCTTGGTTACTTGGTTTCTAGGTTACCTTGCCAAATGACCAAGGCCTCCTATTTATAGCCTTTCCACCTTCTTAATGAACGGTGGATATTCATTTGATCCTACTGCTTACATTTTGCATCTAGAAAATTCTATACAAGACTAGAAATATCATGCATATTCTAAATCTCTTTACACTATTCTAGAGTGGACTAGTAAGCTTCTAGAATGGTCCAGAGACTTCCACAATATTCTTGAACATTCTAGAATATTCTAGAGCCTTCCATGATGTTCTAGATTATTCCGGAACATTCTAGATTATTCCAGAGCATTCCGTCGTATTCTAGAACTTTCCAGAGACTTCTAGATCCTTCTGTGGAGTTCCAAAACTTTCTCTAATGCTCTAGAATTTTCCGTTAACATCTTTATTCCTCTAGACAAATCCCAATTTAGGTGGTGGAATTTTGAGCTTGTGACACAGGACATTTACGATGAACACTGACCCTCCCAACTCCATTGCAACATTTTTCATCAAATATATAGTTACACAATTTACAATAAATATGGCATGATGTGTGTGTAGACCCAAGGATTATAATGTGTTATAATGATTGCAACAATTGCATTTCAATTATTTGATTTGTTTACTATTCTTAATTTTCCAGAATCAGAAGTGTTGGACTCCAGGTCCGCCCTTGATGTGTCGAAGACATTTAATTAGGGTTCAACACATTATTAAATAAATATGAATTAGATTAAAATTTAATTTGAATCGCATTTATGATTATTGTTAACGGATGACAGGCAAGAAAGGAATGTGCCAATTTCCTAAAATATGGAATAAGCCAAATTTTCTAAAATTAAGTGTTGTACCTTTGTAGAGGTGTTTGTCAAACTGCTAGAACCACTCTTACGCAAGTTGAAATAAAATTTCTTTTACATATTTACCTCAGATTATATAAAATTACTTTTCAAAAACTAACCAAACACTCCTAATATATATCATCCACCCGTCTCTGAAAAATTGGGGTATCTTCCACTATTGTTTCTCAGTTTTTCAATAACGAAAACTAACTATGTTAATGTTAAATGACTGAAGTGCACTTTTTAAATTTAAGGGATTAAACTGAAACTTGATGTAAACTTAAATGATTAAATGTATACATTAACCAATTTTAAGGGATTAAACCAATTTTGTATCAAAGATGTTGCTAAGTATAATACATATAAAATATTTTTCCTAAAATATTACTTAGGATATTTGTTGGCTTCAACCATTGTTAGAAAATAGTAACCCACCACCTTGTTGAAATTAGTATTAATAGGAGGTAATTTGTGGGGGAAACTGGTAAATACGGGAGATGGATACTGTTTTACATTTAGAATCAAGGCCAATTCTTTAATTAAGTCTTACATTAAGCACCATAACGGTAATCATGCTTATATGGCCGATCATGATTCATTCCCCCTACATATGACAGGGCTTAACTACATTAGTTTTTAGTGCATGTTTGGCAATCACATTTGTGTAAGTCAAGACAAAACTCCTTTTACATACTTGCCTCAACTTGTATGAAATCATTCTTCTAACGGATTTCTAAACACAAGGATAACATATCCCTAAAATATGGAATAATCCAAAGCGAAGATCCAAAATGGGGCTCAAGTGTCCAAACATATATACAAGCTAACATATTCAAATAATATTGGGAAAATAATACCAAAAAACCTGAAAAAAGGTAAATAACATAGAGGTGTTAGAATATTTAATAATAAAAAATAAGGAATCAATCACATAATGATATTTTTTAAATTTGAGGAAATAGATAAAATAGGAGTGAAATGATTTAAATGTCCTTAACCATTTTAAAAAGTTCCCAACCACCCCATCGAGTACCTCGCTGGCGGCCAACCACCAACTGCCGGTGTCGGATTTTTGTAAAGGGAAGTTGGTAATATTTCAAATAAAATGTTGGTAATCCCTATATAAAACTTGTGAATGAACTAAAAGTATGGATTTATTACTAAGTAAAAAAAGTTGGTAATGTCTAATAAAGTATTGATAGTCATTATATAAAATTTATGAATGAGTTGAAAGTATGGTTTGATCAATTGGTAAATAAAAGTTGATCATAACTAATGAAAGTGTGGATGTAATTTGATTCTACCTCATTTACATGTTAAAAACATTGGTTGCCATTAGGCCACTAACGCAATTCAACATAAAATGTAGAAAGAAACATAAGTAGACTTATTAGATTTGACTACAACTTATTCCCAATTTTTGTTAAGGCATTCTTCACATTTAATTAGGTATTATCAACTTTAGTTTATTGAGTAACAAATTTAGACTTTCAATTCATTTACAAGTTTTATATAAGGATTACTAATACTTCATTAGGTATTATCACCTTTCATTTATTGATTGATAAATATATTCTTTCAGCTCATTTATAAGTTTTATATAGGGATTACCAACATTACATTTAGTATTGTTGACTTTCTTTTACAGAGCTGTCAGCAGGAGGGGCTTCAACGCTGATAATCGGTGACCAATCTTCGACAAGGTGGTTTGAAACTTTTTAAAATGATTGAGGGCACGCCAGTTTTTCCCTCATGTTCTATCTTTTTCTTCCAATTTAAAAAATTTCATTTTAGGATTTGTTCTTTAATCTCCTCAAACATTTGTCATTTACCATTTTCCAAGTTCTTCTAGTGCCATTTTCCTTATTTGACTTGCAATTTTTAGGAAATGAACCAGTATTTTTTTATGTTCCTAAATTAAATTGATACATGCAACTTTTTCTAGGTTTTGAGAACTTTATATAAAAACACACTACTACAAAAGGTACCTTTTATGTCCTATTTTTAAACCAATAGGCACCCTTTCTTAGGGGTGTATATGTGAGGGGAGTAGAAAGTTAGAGCTTACGGTGCCCTGCATGGTAATGGATGGCGTCGTAGGGGTTTCCCCATGCCATATCCACTTTGTGTATAGGAGACTTATTCCCTCACAAATTAGGTGATCCCTTATGTCATTAATATTTTGCCTAATTACATTCATACACTTGACACAGGGATAAAAATACATCCCATTTTTTCTTGTCGCATTTTTTTAACAAATTCAATAAACTTTTCCACACCATTCTCATATTCATCACTAGTTCTTAGCACATTCATCCAAGTACGATCCATTTATTAAACCATAAGCCATTGCAAACAACATTCAAATTTAAAATGACAAATCATAAAGTGATAGTCAAAAATCAAATTTAAAAAGACAAAAAATTTAATCATTTAATAAAGTGATATAGTCACCTATTATATTTTACAACAATAAGTAGATCAAAATTCAATCATTTAACTTGGACATATTAATATCATAAAAAAAATTTGGGCATCATCTTACCATAATGTAAGACATACCAAAATTTTAACAACAAATTCAACCTCCCATAAAATATCAACAATATAATCCAGCAATTTCACTAATAACAAACTAGAAATATGCAATATGAACAAAATTAAAAAAAATTGCACTTCACTACCAAAAGTTAGGGTATATTTGTGAGACATATATCAAAAATACAAAAATCACATAAAAAATAGAAAAAATCAATTATTAACCCATAAAAAAATTTTAAAAAAGTCACAGAATACCTTTGAAGGCACGATGGTCGGTCGCGGCGTGCAGGATGGTGGGTTCGAAGGTGTGGGGGCGCGAGTCACAGTGTGGGGTCGCCGGTGGTGTGGGTGGCGATGTGGGGGTAGGACGGTGGAGTCGGGGTGTGGTGTCGCGGCACGGCAGTGGTCTCGGGACAGTTGTGTGAATGCAGGTCGCTGGTGGTGTGTGGTTTCACCGTGAATGCCTCTCGATTGGCATCGGTTGAAGCTGTGGAGATCTCGGCGTCTTCGACGTGCGTGCGTGAGAGGAGGCTTTATAACATATAGGGCACCAAATGGGAGTCCAAAATTTCAAAAGTACCACCGCATCAATTTTTACTCCATTTTTTTGGAAAAAATGATGCGAATTTCAGTAGTAAAAGCTATTCTCTGTAGTACTGATACTATATAATATGTAAAGCAGAGGAGGCTGGTTGATACACTTCTCTACCTATTCCTCCTCTTCTTATCTTTTTCTTGAGTTTTTTTCTATTCCTGCTTATGCGTGACTTGTTAAATTGTGTTCTCGATCAAAGAAAACTAAAGCGTAGAACGAACAATAAAAACTATGGGAGACTAATTCTTAATCAATGACGTTATATCATAATTTGAAACCTAAACCATCCTTACATCCTATCCTAATTGTTGTTTCCATTAATTAATTATGAGTTAAGCTTTCGTCATTTTAACTTTGAAGTTAGTATATCACCCCATAAACATATTGCTAGAATAACATATATTTAGTCTAAGATTATTTGTAAACTTTAAAATGTTTTCCACATGTATTTAATCTTTTATGCTTTCAAAAGCCCCTTCTTATCACAAAGCCAGCTAGAGTTCTTTCTTTTTTGACCTCACCGCCACACCTTGAATAGTACTTTCGTTTCGTTTGTATATTGCAACTTCGATATAATAAAAATAAAATAAAAAAAAGGTCATGGTAATAAATAACACTTGTCTCGGACTAAGCAACATTAAATTCTTGCTGCACATAACTGTGAATCCCTTGTATACATCCCATCCAAATTTCACTACTTTCTTTCAATGAGCATCATCTTCACCTTAGTACTGGGGAGCCTATTAATTAAATAAGCGTTTAGAAGTCTCTTTCTACATTTATACTACAATCAAATAGAAATCTTGTTCTTATAAGCTGTAGCTCTAGGGCCTGTGTTCTCTCTCACTTTTCACCGAGTCACTCTGCGTGTATGTGTTATTTTCACTACTACAGAGGATAAATTTTACTACTGAAATTCGCATCCTTTTTTTAAAAATGGAGTAAAAAATGAAGGACATGATTTTAGGAGCCCTATATGGGTGATAGGCTGCCTAAATGGTCACTTTAGGCCCCTATACTAGGATAGGAAGTCTAAAGTGTCATTTTAGACACCCTATCTGGGATATAGGGCGTCAAAAGCCCTTCTAATGACACTTTAGGCGCCCTATCTCCCATATAGGACGCCAAAGGCCCTTCCTTTTTTTTTTTGCCACACCTGCTTCCATTTATTTACCATGTCCCTCTCATCACTTTCACTTCATCAGTTTCACTTTCACTATACCTAGACACGCGTCGCTATTCTCCCTCCCTCGTAGCTCCCTCGCCATACTCCCACTCTCCGCCGCTATATTTGTCACTGCCGTTGCAAGCTTTCATACTCCACTCAATTTGTGCTTCTCGTCAATGTTGCTTCGACGCCATACTCTCCGTCGCTTGACTCTCTCCTCTGTGAAGGTAAGCTTTCTTTATCTTGTTATCTTCAAAATGAAATGGGCTTTTATTTCTCAGTAAGTGGTTGATGAGGAATTTTTTTTTGTTACCGCCGTACTCCCACTCTCCACCGTTGCATTTGTTGCCGCCATCGCAAGCTTTCATACTCCACTCGATTTGTGCTTCTCGTCAGCATAGCTCCGTCACTCGGCTCTTTCCTCCGTGAAGGTAAGCTTTCTTCATCTTGTTATCTTCAAAATGGAATGAGCTTTTATTTTTCAGTAAGTGGTTGATGAGGAATTTTTTTTTTCCAACTAATAAAAAGGAACTACTCTGTAACTTCAATACCTCGAGTGGTTCATAAAGAAGTTAATCCTTTTGCATCTTTATTCGCCATATTGTATACATAAGATTGATGATTGAAAGAATATTTTTGAAATTGAACGAGAACTATCTACATTTTTGTGGTAACTCGATTTTCAACCTTTAGTTGTCTTTTAAAAAAATAAACTTTTTCTTTCGGCCAACAAAACCAAGTGAAAAGTGATATATTGTATCCACGTTGTATGTGGTAGCTGAAAGCAATGGTTATTACAACAAATCATTGATATAACACTACTCATTAAATTCCTCTTGCAGCTATATGCTATTATTTCCATTGGATGTGTAATTTAATTATTACCAATACAGTATTTTACTCTTTAATAATCAGTGTTGGGTTGGAAAAAAGCATCCCAGCGGACCCAGCCCCATTCTAGGAGTTAAGTAACTTAATGTTTATCAATTCTTTTTAAAATAAGTAACATTGCACTATCTACAGTTTTTTTAAATATTGGTATTGATAGTTTATTTTTTTTCCAAAAACATTTTCAAAACAAAGTTATAAATCGATGGAGGGGGAAAGGAATGATGTGAATAATAAGAAGCAAAGTGATGAAACAAAGTTGTGGGTGGGTATCCATAATTTATGAATTGAAATGTGCGTAATTTAATTTTTTATTGGATACGTTGCTATAGTATCGGTTAAAAAATACTATAGATGTAAGCTTAAAGAATTCAGATTTTTAAAAATAAAAATTAAGAATTTGTGGTGTGGTTATTTTAAATATATCAAAGAAAGGAATGAGAAAACAATTAAATTTGGTTGGGATAAAATTGTCAACTTATCACTAACCTCCTTCCCAACTCTCTTAAACTTAAAAAGGAAGCCCCATGTAGATTTGCCTTTTTAAATTTGCTTATATTCTTCATATATAATTTTATGATTTGTCTATTTAAATTTGAAAGTATACAATGTCTTAGGTTTTAATTAATGGATCGTAGTTGGATGAATGCGTCACGAACTAATGATGAAGATGAGAATGGTGTGGAAGAGTTTATTAAATTTGCTAAAAGAAATGTGACTAGCAAAAATGGGATGTATTTTTGCCCCTGTGTCAAGTGTATGAATGAGATTAAGCAAAATATTGATGACATAAGGGATCACCTAATTTGTGAGGGAATAAGTCTCCAGTACACAAAGTGGATATAGCATGGGGAAAAACTAAGTGCATATGCAGCACACGAAAGAGATTATGTGGATGCAGTAGATGAAGATAGAATGGAAAGAATGATTCACGATGTTGAGGTAGAATCTTTTACCCAAGCGCTTGTATATGAAAGCATGTGGAGTGATGTAGATACACCTTTGAACCCTAGAAGTAAACACACACTTTTGACGGGTACAATGCATTTGATGAACTTGAAGGCATCTTGTGGGTGGACCAACAATAGTTTCACATCGTTGCTGCAGTTGTTGAGTGATATGCTTCCAGAGAACAATGTACTTCCAAATCGTATGTATGAGGGCCAAGAAAATTTTATATACGATGGGGATGGAGTACAAGAAGATACATGCGTGTCCTAATGACTGTATACTATACAGAAATGGGTATAAAGATCTTAGTGAGTGTCCGGAATGTAAAACTGCACGATATAAAATGAGGAAAAGTGGTGATTGTGGTGATAAACTAGCTAAAAGGCAACCTTTAAAGGTACTGTGGTATCTTCTAATAGTGCCACGGTGTAAGCATTTGTTTGCCAATGCAACAAAAGCACAGAAGCTGAGATGACATTGTGATGAGAGAATATCTTATGGAAGGTATCTACGACACCGGTTGACTCTCCACCGTGAAAGAAAATTGACGAAATGTTTCCGCAATTCGGTAATGAGCCAAGAAACCTTCGGCTCGGGCTTTGTAGAGATGAGATCAATCTGTTTGGGACACTCAGTAGTACACATAGACAGGTGTTAAAGAAGATGTATCCTAGAAAGAATGACATTCAGATAGCAAATGAACAGAATAAGACATTCATAAGATGGTTGAAGGAAATGGTTTCTCATAACATTGATGCTTCTGAGATGTCCAAATGGTTAGCATGGGGGCCTGCATTTGAGGTGGTCACGTGGAGCGGTTATGACATAAATGGGTAATCATTTTACACAAAGATTCAAGACGACAAAAGTACAGTGCAAAATAGTGGGTGATGGTTATAGTTGAAGCCATGCACTTTTCAAGTTCGAAAGACAAGAACCCTGTACTGGCATCTATGGCTTACTATGGAGTTATTCAAGAAATTAGGGAGATGACATACAACAAATTTAAATTTCCTTTATTCAAATGTATGTGGGTTAACAATAATGCCGTTGTGGTCGACCAACAATTTGGATTTACCTCAGTTGATCTTGAAAAAGTTGGTTATGGAGATGAGCTATTCATTCTAGCAAGTCAGGCCAGACAAGTGTTTTATATCACAGACCCAGCAAATAAAAAAATGTCGATTGTACTTCAAAGTAAAAAACAAAAGGATGGTGATCCAACTTTTAACCTGGACGATACACCCCCTTTTACTATAAATCCGCCTAGACCACGTGAAGCGGAATTGGTTGATGATGATCACTATGCTATAAGACAATATCACTGTGAGGGAATATGGGAAAATACATAAAGTAAGGAGTTCATTACGAGATTTTGATATATTGTGTGTTATATGTGTTTACCTTATATTACTTTATTCATGCTGATTGAAATTTATTTATATCTGACATTGATTTCTTAACAGAAATATGGCGAGTTCTGATGAATCACATAGTGATGGATACGTAGATGAAAACCCACTGGTGGTGCCAGATTTGACTGTGAAAAAGGTTAAGGGATGTACAACTATAGCCTCCTTGACTGGACGTCGTCGCCAACTTGTATATGGTTAATTAGATTGATGAATTGTGTTACTCTTCAACAAATGTAGAATGATATTTGCTTAGTAAATGACAATGACTTTTGTGTTTCGCTGCAACAAAGACTTGGTTTTGGGAAGATATATACGTTTAACTCTTGAAGAATTTTAATTTGTATTTCTCCGCTACAATGACTTTTGATTAAAACCCTGATATTTGTTTATTCTGTCTGGACTTAATTTGGTGTATAAAATGTAACTGTAAGTTGAATTCGGTAGGTTGATAAAATTGAAGAATTTTTTTTTAAAAAAATATATACGGCGCTCTAGATAATGTAATAGGCGTTGTAGGTGAGAGCTACGACACCCAACCTGCCAATGTAAATCGATAGCTCTGATACATCACCTCCTTATAAAATCCCTTTGTCAAATACAATTCGAAACTAACTAGCAGATACAAAGGTAGCTTTCTACTTATAATACGTATACCTCTGTTCGTGTGTTTAATTTCTTCTTCAACATACTGCCTCACTTTCCCTCTTTGATCAATTCAAGCCCTCCAGAAATCCATAGCTCTGATTTGGCGGGCTTTGAGGATCGTGAAACTTTACCTTGTGCGGGTGTGCGTGTGGCTTTGTTGTGAGTAATTTTAATTGTTGCAGGTGATCATGGTGGAATACCTGAAGGAGATAGAAGGCAAAAGAGTTCACGATTATGATGCTCGAATGGTAAAGATGACTAAAAGAGTGTGGGTTCGTGGACCAGTCATTGTGGGAGCTGGTCCATCTGGTATAGCAGCAGCAGCTTGCCTTAAACACAAAGGAATCCCAAGCCTCCTCCTTGAAAGGTCCGATTGTTTAGCTTCAATGTGGGAATTCAAGACCTACGATCGCCTTCGCCTTCACCTTC